>BLSH010170641.1:65233-94315 GCA_018402905.1 Glandirana rugosa
GCTCAGGAGAAAGTCTAACTGGTTGCATTGCTCCAGGCTGTAGGGCTAGGCATGACTCAGTGACAGTTAATGGGTTAAGTGGACATGGCAAAGGTCATTAGCCTCTTATTTATGTCTTTGTGTGGGCATTCAGCTAGGACAGGTTTGCAAGCTTGACATGTTTGTGCAACGAATGTTTCTCAGCGGATGTACTGATGGCATGTGTTTCCTGCACTAATTCTTTTTACAAAAGCGTGTGCCAATTAAGCATATTTACATGTGCTGGTGCCCAGGAAAATCCATAATGAAGAATGCTCTTGAAACACATTGCAGAACCACAAAAGGCTGTGAGGCTTTCTAGTCTGCATATACCATTACAGGACACAAGTGATTTCATCTTCGCAGAATAGCTGTCAGATTAACGGTGGGGAAACGTTGATCTACATAGTCATACTAAGTGATCAGATCCCCCACTACTTGTAAGAGGAGCTCAGCAATCATTTATGAGCATTATTCCCACTTGTGCCTCGATTAACTGCCTATCATTCAATGATCACAGTTGGGTTTTAAGTCTGGAAAACATGGCAAGAAATAGGAGGAGTGCACAGCTAATAGCTCTTAATGCTTCACACATATGCACGATCTGCTGCCAAAGAGTGATTATTATAGCAAGAAGGCAGGGAGAACTGCAGTCTCTATTGCTCAGGGATCGCTGGGACTTTTAGTTCCACAACAACTGCATGAGAGAGACACTTTTTTGTTTTGGTGAACCATATATTATACTGTTGGACTGACAACTGTAGACTCCCAATTCGCCAGGCTAAGGATCTTTATTTTCTAACAAGTAACCACTTTCAGCCCCAAGACCTTTAAAAATGACAGTTGCATTACTAAATCAAAGAACCTTATACTTGTACTAAGGCGTTGTAAATGTGTTGGATTAAAATCACATCTGTGCCTAAAATTGACAGTTCAGAAACTGAACATAAGCAAGAAGGCAGGCAGACAGGGAGAACTGCAGCCTCTATTGCTCAGGGATCGCTGGGACTTTTAGTTCCACAACAACTGCATGAGAGAGACACTTTTCTCTTTTGGTGAACCATATATTATACTGTTGGATTGACGACTGGAGACTCCCAATTCACCAGGCTAAGGATCTTTATTTTCTAACAAGTAACCATTTTCAGCCCCAAGACCTTTAAAAATGACAGTTGCATTACTAAATCAAAGAACCTTATACTTGTACTAAGGCGTTGTAAATGTGTTGGATTAAAATCACATCTGTGCCTGAAATTGACAGTTCAGAAACTGAACACTTTTTACCTAGAATCCAGACAAACTAGTTAAATGACCTTAAGTGACCTTACCTTACCTTACCTTACCTTGTTTGAGCCCATTACCCTCCATAACTCTGCTGTAAGTAACAGACTTCATATACTCTGGGGGTTATTTACTAAAGCTTGAGCGTGCAAAATTAGGCTCACTTCTTCATTAAACCCAATCATCTTGCAGGTTTTATTGCCAAAGCTTAATTGAACAAGCTGAGGTTAGAAGCTGATTGGTTTCTATGCAGAAGTGAGCCTGACTTTGCACTCTCCATAGTAAATAAGCCTCTGTGTGACTGATGGCTGCATGTCATTAGTAGTTAGTGGGGATCCAAATAGTTCCCAATGATAAGAACTGTAATGTTTGCTTGTAACAAACAAATAATATGGCTCACTTTTTGAGTATAAATGCATGGTCCCACAGTATTGCACTAATCCTAAACAATAAGCCTAATAGATTGTAAGCTCTCATTAGCAGAGTCCACTTAACCCTCTTGTATTTTATTGTATTGTAACTATACTGACTCCCTTTTAATTGTAAAGCACTTCACAAACTATATAAATCCTGTATAATAATAATAATACTAATAATGATAATCACTTGATTTACAGCCACATTAGACCAAACCACCGCATTTTATTATGAAAGCTTTCACATTTCCTGACAAGACCACTTACTATAAATGGAAAACCTGTAGTATTTAGATGACAGCTCTTTACATATTTTCAGCGCTATTATAGAATGGAGCAGTTGCATGGGCTCCAAAATGAACGTGACCCCTATATATGCCATTGTAGGAGCATCTGAAGATTGATGAAATAATATGATATGAAGTGTGTATTACACACAGAGCTAAATTGGTATACACTTCTAATACAAGTCACCAAAGGAGGGAGATTTTGGTGCAACCTTCTGATTTTAAATGTAAACGTAGATTAGAATACTCATAAAATGACTATATCATTCTTCAGTTTATTGCATTCATGTTACTGCTGCATGTAGAGCATTTCAATATTCGAGAAACAATTGCAATCATTAAGAAACGTGATCTGCTTTTATACAAGACATAACAGAATCTATCCACCTTCAAGCGATGTCCCTCCTAATTCATATCGGAATTCCTCAGGATGCGTCCATAATATTGGTGACCTGCAAGCTGATTGGATAGCAATATTTTTGGAGTGACTGCAATAGACCCTTTGAGTGTATTTACTACAGATCTTTGCTAAATTAGTTTTGTGCTTATAATTATTTCATCTGTTTTCCAGGAAGAATAATAAAATGGAAGATGTTGCTCTGATGTGCATAAACCAAGCGACTAGGTGGCACCAATAATCTTTTCTAGGTTCAAATGTAATTACTCAGGCCTTAGTTCATTTATTAGAATTGCTTCTTTATGAGCTAGCAGGGGAGGCCCAGTCTAAGCCATAATGGGATAAGGAGGACGTGTGAAGACATGGTGGGGGGCAATGCTAGTCTAAAAGGCAGCAACGTTATGACTTATCATTTCTTTAAAAAGTACACACTCCAATCTAATGGCCTCCTTCCATTAGAGGGGGAAAAAAGAAACAGCAGATCATACATTAACATAAGATTACACTTGAGAAAACTTGATGTTAGTCCATATGAAGCCAAGCAAACACTATAAAATAATCATCAGGTCTTCTTTTTGTCCTACATCCTCATCAACCCACTGGAGTGCCAAGCAACTAAAGTGCCAGGTCTTCCTGGAGAATAGTAACTCTATCACTCTCGAATCCACGAATATGGAAGAAATAAAGAAGATTATTGAAAGTTATTATAATTCTAATAATCCATATTAATAATAATTAATAATTTCATATTGATAATAATTAATAAAATAATAACCCATCATGACAGTTATTACTTGCTGTAGATTACAGTACTCCTATATATTATACATTAGCTAAAACCTTTTGGTATCACTTTTAATATGCTAAAGATAATAATAATAATCATACAAATAATAATTCTTTATTGGGGGTTTTGCCTTCCTCTGGATCAACTGTGGGTATAGGATTGTATATAGATGTTTCTATTTGTGTGTGTTTTTTGTTTTTTTTCTATGTTGGTTGAACTGGATGGACTTGTGTCTTTTTTTCAACCAGATTAACTATGTAACTATGCAACTCTGTGACTAATAACAATCCATCATTACAGTTATTACTTGCTATAGATTACAGTACTCCTATACATACATTAGCTTTCTGCTTTCAAACATATTGGTACAACTTTTAATATACTCAAGTGTTGCTTAAGATAATAATAATAATGCTATTTTGAGTTTTTTGCCTTCCTGGGATTGTATATATGAAGGCTTTTCTATTTGTGTGTGTTTTGGTTTGTTTTTTTTCCTCCTATGTTGGTTTAACTGGATGGACTTTTTGTTTCTTTTTTCAACCAGATTAACTATGTAACTATGTAACTCTGTGACTAATAATAATCCATCATGACAGTTATTACTTGCTATAGATGTAAATACTCCTATATATAAAGTAGCTTTCTGCTTTCAAACATATTGGTACCACTTTTAATATACTCAAGTGTTGCTTAAGATAATAATAATAATAATAATGCTATTTTGGGTTTTTTGCCTTCCTGGGATTGTATACATGAAGGTTTTTCTATTTGTGTGTGTGTTTTCTTGGTTTGTGTTGTTTTTTTATCTCCTATGTTGGTTGTACTGGATGGACATTTTGTTTCTTTTATCAACCAGATTAACTATGTAACTATGCAACTCTGTGACCAGTAATAATAATCCATCATGACAGTTATTACTTAGTGTTGCTTAACTTTATATATATATATATATATATATATATATGCAACACTAAGTAATAACTGTCATATGGTGTATGTTTTATTGTTTTTTTGACTGATTTTTACAGTTCTTAACCCTTGAATATAATTATTCTGTTTTGCATTTGTTTAACTAGAAAACAAAGACCATAAAGAATATAAGACTAATTAATCTGCCAGTTTAGATGTCCAAAAGGAGAGACACTATTTTTGCATGCTGTGTATTTTTTTATAGATTTTTAGCAGGTGCTTGCTAACTCATCCAGCTTGTCATCCAGTGGTTCTTTAGCACTATTATTTGGACAGTGATAAGAACAGTGACCATTAGTCACTAATAGAAATCCATAAGCAAGTCAGGTATCTGGATGTAGCTGGAGGCGATGGTGTAGCCTTAGAGAGAGAGGATTGGCACTGCTGGAAAGAGTTAAAGGGAGGGGACGTGGGCTGTCACGCGTCATTGGGCAGATTATGTGCAGCAAACAAAAAGTGTGTGTCTGTGTGCCAGTCAGTCACTGCGTCGGGTCCATCTGCACAACTCCTTGTCTTCCTCTTTTTTTTTTTCCTTCCCTTCTTTCGGTTTTCTCTCTGCTCGTGTTTACTCCTTTTTTTTCTCCACCCCCCTCCCATTCATCTGCTTCTCAATCTAGCCATCCAGCAAAGACAGAGGCACACAAGCACGTTTTGCTCCTTGCCATGGAAATACTACAGTAATACGACCTACATTTAGGGGGGACACAAGGAGAGGACAACTCCTTCTAGTCCTTCTGGATATCCTATATCTTGGACTATACAGTGACACTTTTTTGTGGTAAGTGACAGTGCATGCCTTTTTTTTATATTATGCTCCCTTTCTCATCTATTTATACAAAGGAGTGGAAGCTGCTGAGCCAAGAAAACGTGTTTGATCTCCAGGCAAACAATAACTGGGATGGCTGGCTATGGGGACATTGTAAAGGAATATATATGGGATTGGTGACACTCCTGCAGCTGGTGGCTTTTTTTTAGGAGATCTCGGCAGCTGGGTTTATAGATCATTAGCTAGCAAGCCGAGCTGGGAGAAGAGACAGAGGGGCAACCAGTGTCCTCCTTGTGTGGGCAATTGTTCTTGCAAGCTCAGCCTGTACAGTAGATGCATTGAGCAGAGCGGTGCCTCCGCTGGAGGTTGCTGTCCCGTGCCGAGGTGCTGAAACAGAGCTGAGCAGTACTACAGTCGGGCCGCCCGCACAGAGCACTAGGAACCAGCCTCCGCATCTACTACACATAGCACTTATTCTAAACTAGCTTTCCCAAAAACAAAGTATATACACATGAAAAAGTATATATACAATAAAACAACAATAGATTTTTTTTAATTCTCTGATACAATGTGCCAGCTTTTTTAAAAAAAAAATAAATGTACTTAAGTGAAAAAAATGTAGGAGATTAGTAAGCAAACAGTACATTAACATTAGGAATTAAAGACTTTAATACATTAATTAATAAATAATTGACATCCTTCATACAGAAAAAGTAAAATGACCCACAGATCACGCTGGATAGGCAAAGTCGGTCCATGATAAGGTAGCTGGCATTCACCTCCAACCATAAATAAGTGAGTCCAAGTAAAAATAATAATAATAATAATAATTATGCTGTTTGCTGCTTTTAATTAAAGTCTCTAAAGGGAAAGAGCTGGATTATGATAATGAGCAGACATACGTTCCCTCTTGTAGACTAGAGCTAAAGGTTAGATGAAATGAAATCAGTGACATTGACAGTCCACTTGAAATCCATTCTCCATGCTCCTCTGTCACACTACGCTAGACTCTTGATAGCATCCTAATGACTAGAAGACTTGCCTGTGAGGACCTGGGGAGCCTTCACCTAAGCTCCTTCCTAGGGTCAGCCTGCCAACACCTGGGGATGGGCAGCAGAATCGATAGCTGGATCCCCCCCACTGCCATGTGTTTGGTATCTCCATAATTGTCGGGTGCCTATTCATTCATCAATACCTTGTAAGCAAAGAGAGTATAGGCGATCAGAATATTACGGTGTTGTATTATAGATGAATATATGTTGTAGTGTGAATTAAAGCATTTAGGGTCCCTTTTATTGTTTTTTTTATATTCAGGATATGTCAGTCATGGATGACACTGGCGTTCATAAAGCAATTTGGGATGGTGATGCCAAAGCTGTTCAGCAATGTCTGACGGATATATTTACAAGCGTCTACACCACGTGTGACATCCCAGAAAATGCCATCTTTGGTCCCTGCGTGCTGAGCCACACTTCGCTGTATGACAGTATAGCCTTCATCGCCCTCAAATCTACTGATAAGAGGACAGTACCCTACATATTCCGGGTAAGAGCCACTGTGGCACTATGACAACCCTCTGCTTTAATGGAGGTCGCTGTCATTCCAAAAGTATTCCACAACTTGTGCATCTGCCAAAAGTTAGATATCATTGTGCATTGTGCATAAGTCTTTCATTTCCAAAAAAAATATAGAAATGCAGAAACTCAATAAGAGGATCTATAGTTAGGTGACAACAGATATAAAGACAGACAGATAAAAAATACACACATACAGACAGATAGCTAAATAGGGGGTGGATATTGACAGCATAGATCGATAGATAGACAGTAGATCGATAGAATAAGGAGATAGAGAGAGCTATAGAGGGATAAAATATAGAGATAGAGAAAGAGATAGCTAGATAGATAGATAGATAGATAGATAGATAGATAGATAGATAGATAGATAGATAGATAGATAGAATAAGGAGACACAGAGAGAGATATATAGAGATGGAGAAAGAGAGAGAATGGTAGATAGATAGATAGATAGATAGATAGATAGATAGATAGAATAAGGAGACAGAGAGAGATATAGAGAGCTAAAATATAGAGATGGAGAAAGAGAGAGAGCGATAGATAGATAGATAGATAGATAGATAGATAGATAGATAGATAGATAGAATAAGGAAATTGATAGAGCTATAGAGAGAGCTAAAATATAGAGATGGAGAAAGAGAGGGGGAGATAGAAAGAAAAAGAATATAGAAACATAGAGCTAAAATAAAAAGATGGGGATAGAGATAAATAGATAGATAGATAGATAGATAGATAGATAGATAGATAGATAGATAGATAGATAGATATGGATTGAAAATAATGGGGAACAAGAGCATAGATGGAAAGATAGATTAGATAGATAGATAGATAGATAGATAGATAGATAGATAGATAGATAGATAGATAGATAGATAGATAGATAGATAGACAGTAAAAGGGAGGGAGAGCAATAGATAGAGCAATAGATAGATAGATAGATAGATATAGACAGATTTAAAATAATGGGGAGTGAGAGCATAGATGAAAAGATAGGTAGGTAGAGAGATATATAGATAATAAAGGGGAAGAAGAGCAAAATAATAGATAGATAGATAGATAGATAGATAGATAGATAGATAGATAGATAGATAGATCGATAGGCAATAAAGGTGTGTGTGTGGGGGGGGGGGGTCAATAGAAAGATAGATAGATAGATAGATAGATAGATAGATAGATAGATAGATAGATAGATAGATAGATAGATGGATAAAATATATAGAGAGCTAAAATATAGAGATGGAGAGAGAAAGAAAGGGATAGATAAACCGACAGACAAATAGATAGATGGATAGATAGATCACAGTGTGGCAGTGGCTATTCCAGTGTGAACAAATAAAATGGTTTTAACAAACAATGCTAAGGAAAGTCTTAAAACAGCTGAATTTTTAGTCATTTAAAAAAATAAGTGTATTATATTATTTAAAAAAAAATCTTTCATGTTTGGAAGGCGGCTGACGCATTATTTAAAGCACAGATTTACCAAATTTATCTCCAGACGTAGAAATAAACAGCTCCCTGCTACTTTTGAGAACAATCTGGAAGATTGGTTCATGTGAGAGCACATTTCAGATAGAACATATGGAGGGCTGTCATGTCAGGTCTGTGTGATTCAGCTGGGCAGACGATTTCCATTCATTCTGATGGTCTACATCCATAATACAGCTCTGCTGTGCGTTGGGCTCCCCTAAGACTAGTGCTGAGCTCATGGGGGACGTTTTAACCCTCTTATACTTCATTATCCTTGCTTTTTCTGCAGGTGGACACTTCAGCTGCAAATGGATCCTCTGAGGGACTGATGTGGCTCCGTCTGGTTCAGTCTGCTAGAAACAAAGAAGAGCAAAATCTGGAAGCCTACATCAAAAACGGACAACTGTTCTACAGATCCCTGCGCAGGATTGCCAAAGACGAGGAACTGTTAGTTTGGTATGGGAAGGAACTGATAGATCTGCTTCTTCTCAACCCCAGCAGGACCCACACAAAAACTGCAGGTAGGTAACTAACTCTATAATGTGACTGGCATGACATTAATATGCCTTAATCACCCTTTAATTCCACCCCCTCCGTCTGTACTGTCATCTTTTGCTGTCTGTCACTTTCCCTTCCTACCTGTGTATCTCCTTTCATCATCCAAATAGCTATCCTTCTCATTCTTCTATTCCTCTTTTATTTCTATCCATGTCCTAATGTCCCAATCTTTCTCAAGCTTGTTCTATTATCTTATTTTAGAGATATACGTAGACAGAAGTCACAGATGGCCAAGCAAATCTAAAAGTATAAATAAAATATGAGTATATAACAATGCATTGCAAAAAAGTAATATTAATAATAATAATAATCATATGACTGATGTACTATTGTGTTTTTTTCATGAAAAAAATGTAGCAAGCCTGCCCTGAACACACTACTCAGCTATCATTACACATATCTCCTGCCATAGGCAATTGCCAAAGGAGTAGATAGCAAGTTTTTGACAATATGGTATACTTAGTTGTGTTACTCCTATTTATAAGCCGTTGGAAGAATTTGGTCAAATGTCATGCCACCTTCACTGTCAACTCCTTTTCTTCCAGGATCATCTCAGTTCACCTGTTTGGAGTGTAATCAGAGGTTCCAGTATGATTTCCCCTATGCGGCTCATGTGAGATTTCGCTGTCCTAAGAGACTCCACACTTCAGATACCAACTCAGAGCAACCAGGCAAGGACACAAGGGAAATAGAGCCTCGAAACGCCATGATCTCTACAGCCAAATACAGCAAACTATCAATTTACCAGCCTCAGAAAGAGAACCACAAGCCCACCACAGACTTTCATAACTTGGCCAGGGACTTGGAGAATTGTAGAGGCCCTTGTTCATCTTCCATCCGTTCTACTCCTTCACCCAAGTCTAATCTATCAAGACAGGACTCTGAGAGCACTGCCGAGAGTCTCCATAAAGCCAAAAGAAAGTATGATGAACACCTGGAGGACATCAGATCCAAAAGGATTGACCCATCTGGGAGGTTTCTGGACAGACCAATGCCTTCTTCCAAAGAGGATTTAGTGTGTAGCCCTCAGTCTTTCAGAGGGAACTCTTACTTCAACGTGGATGAAGGAGGACAGTTATATGCTCCTCCAAGCCCAGAGACGGGAGAAGCCAAAAGAAGTGCTTTTGTAGAAGTAAAAAATTCATCAAGAGGAGTTGAAGAAAATAATTCAAGCACAGATGGTAAAGCTATGTCTCCTGCCCATGCCAGCAGCCCAAACGAAGACAAGAGGCTACATGTCAGGCCAGAAAACCGAGCAGAGGGCAGTCCTATCATGGGCAGTGCCTTTACTAGTGTAGCCCAGGTATCAAACCCCGAGCAGGAGAGAAAAAGTGCTTTTTCTCAGCCAACCAGAAGCAGCTTCAACCATGTAGCCCCTTTGCAGGTGATGGGACAAAAACTGGTGTCTAGTGGGGTAGGTTTGGATTGCCACACAGACAGCGTTGGGCAACCAAGGCTGTTTCAGACTGATTCCCTCTCACTCAAGATGTCAAGCCCTGAACTGAATGGCAACTGCACACTTCCAGGAAGCTTGCCAAAGCAAAGTCCTTTCCTCTTTGCCACCACATTTTGGCCAAAGAGCTCACCTGCACCTCTCCAGTTGCAACTGCCTTCTACACTTACTCTGTTGCCTCCTTCTTTCACCTCTTTATGCCTGCCAGCTCAAAACTGGTGTGCCAAATGCAATGCTTCTTTCAGGATGACCTCGGACCTAGTGTATCACATGAGGTCCCACCACAAAAAGGAATATGCCATGGAACCCCTGGTGAAGAGGAGGAGAGAGGAGAAACTCAAGTGCCCCATATGCAATGAGTCCTTCAGGGAACGTCACCACCTATCAAGGCACATGACCTCTCACAACTGAACTTTTGAATAACTTTGCTACTAGAACTTTTAAAGACTCACACACAGTGACAAAGCAGGGTCATGGGTGTCTTGATCCTACCTTGAGTGTGTTGGGTTGTTTTCTTTATCTGAATGCACGCATTTTCACTTTCCAAGAGTACATTTTTTTAAAAATGTCATATATATTGCAGCATATTGATGCATTTGTCATATCTTTCTACTTTAAATTATGGAGCACTTATGATTTAGATGTTAATGTATTTAAAGGGTTATGTTTACCTTATCGGACAGTACCTGGGTGGGACATAGTTAGCTTGTGCATTACCTGCTGGCCTGTTCTCACCTAAACAATCAGTGTGGATATTACAGTGGACGTTGCAATGACCAAGGCGATGCATGACTCATATCACACAACTGTATGGACTCCAGACAGACTGTCATCAACGTGTATTTCTTTTTGAAACACAGTGTAATTTTGTGCCAGTTGCAACCTTAATTTTTTTCTTTTTCCCTTATCCCTCAAACTAAAGAAAAAAAAAAAAAGATTTTATTAAACTGTATAGTTTATCTGAGTATGTTGAATGCTTTGACAATAAAATGCTTTATTTTCTGCAAACTATTTGCTTGGTAAAATAAATCTTAATTTCTTTAGGGATAATTTCAGCAGTTAAGCGCTGCAGTCTTTTTATTAACTAAGAGCATAGACAAGGGCTGTTTATGGTGACAGTGCCCATTTTCGCTACGGGCTCTCTTGTTAGCATTAGCACGTTTTCAGATATGTGATTCAACATCTGAGCCCCTTGACTGTAAATTTTATGATGATGTGTCTGCTTCCATTTACATTAAGATGAACATGTAGACACAAAGGGGTTAGCATTGTGCTGACCCTGCTGCATTAATGTGTGGAGATCTATATTTTTAGATGTGGTGTTGCACTGTCCTCAGCACACAATGCTTGGTCGTGTTCAGATCACACACATCAGTAAAATGAGAGAAGGCAGAGATGGGCTGTGTTGGACATTCAGTTGTATCTCTCGCCTTTATATTATTAGGATGACCTTAACTGGATAAAACTGTTGGCTTTGCCTTGTGCCAGTAGTTCAATTTTTGCAGATCTGCAAAAAGATCTCAACACATCATTCTCATCATACTGAACTGACTTGAGCTAAAGAAAAACAAATGGTTGCCCTTTGCATGTATTAAATAGATAGTTACTAATAATTGACATTTAGTACATTTAACTATACTGTTAACTGATTTTCTGCAATGGCAACACTTAAAGACTGCAGCAAGTACCATGTATTTTACAACTGACGTATATTACGCTTAAATTTGAGAGTAAAAAACATTTCAACTTATGATATAGTAAAGTCCCAGCATCATTATATAATGATTATATATGATCTTAGAGAAACTAGACTTTTTAAATATTCTTAAAAACAGTGTTATTTATCACAATTCAGTAAGAAGAGAGAATTAGCTTAGGTAACAATAAAAATCAAATAGAACCAAGTTTTGTACAGTGCAGTATATACTTGCCAATCTTTTTTAATTATCTTTTTTTATATTCATTTCTGCATTATATATTGGTAGAAAGTTCAAACTATTTTAACATTCCAAGTTAAGGACCTCCTGTAAAAATGTTTTTATTGTGGTTGGTTTATAATAAGCAGGCTTTTTCAATATGGTAAGGTACAAGGCCCTGTAGTTCTTGAGAAAAAGCCCAGTTCATATGACTTTAGTAAAGTTAAATGTAATGGGTTATTTAATTTTTATTTTAACTTCTGGTTTGCTCTTTGCCCAAAACGTGTATTTATGTACAGTACTTGACTAAACATGACAGGGAGCGAAAGAGATTGTGCAGTACTTGCAATCAGAGGTGCTAGACATTTGATGAATATGTGTTGTAATGGCTATGTATATAAGTCACCAATACACACATCACACTAAGGCAAATTGATCATCTCTTATAGTTTAAGTCAGCCTTAAGGGTTATGTTTTGTTTTCTAAAAACTCTTGACAAATGAATCTGCTGGTTGACATTGCACTCACACACTAATAGTGTCAACATATTGCACCAGAAAGCAATATGTATTATACATCATATATATATATATATATATATATATATATATATATATATATATATATATACACATACAAATTCATTTGAGATATTAACCCTGTATCAGCTGAAAAATAGTGAATGTAGATAAAGGTTTGATCATCACAGGACAATCTGCTTGGATCACAGATCACATTAAAACAACTTCAGTAGGTATTATAATTAATTTCTGAAGACTACATCAACACTTTAATCTAGATCCAGTCTTACAAACACATATTTATGGATTCTAATTCTCAGCTAGTACTTAAGCATTTTCAATAAAAAAGTCCCTGTCTACCCTGTCTAGTAATACTATGTAGTTGATTTTGAAGGAGGACTTTGCAGTTGGAGAGTAATAACAGCAAAACATTGCTGAGTTTACTAAGCTTATTAATCTCTAAAAATGATGGTAGGTGGATGTGACAGTGGCATATTCAGAAGGTTTAATTAATTTAATTTGCAAATATAAGTAACTGAACACTGGTAATTTATCATTTAGGACCCAGGTATTAGACTCATTCCTGTTGGCGGCTGATCAGTACTTATTTCCAACTGTTTTCACTTTAATTGGTAGCAGATACCTTTTAGATTGTAATTGCTTTGTACCTAACCAAAATTGCATTTTCTGAATAAAACAATAATTTGCATAGAACAAATTTCCAACCAGTTGGAAAATAATTTTGACAGGTTTTTTCTATTTTCCACCACCAGTGATCACTTTTGTATCTAAGACACTTAGATATTCATTTGGCAAACTGAATTTTCATTGCATTTTCAAAAAAAACTTTCTGAAAAGCCTTGATGTGTAGGCTTTGCAGAAATTGCTTTTGCTGGGGTAGATAACTGAAGTAATCTTAACTCAATGAATTAAGTGCAGATTCTCAACTCCTTCAGTAAATTAGACTTAATGCATCATAAAAAAGGCCTGTGTGCTGTATTTTGTTTTGTCTGGTCCCATTTAACATTCAGAACACAAAGCAATACAAATGAAAGCACACTGCAATATGCATCATCTATGCTATTGTGTCATAAAGCCCCAAAATGACCCATGACCATTGACAATGGCCTACTCCAGTTATTGCTAGAGCAGTACATTCCTACTCTGTTCTTTCCTCTTATATGCTATTTTGGCTGACACAGTATTTCAACTACTCATGCTTGTTTGAGCCACATGCTCTGTTAATCAAGCTCTCTGACCTCAGATATGCCAGAGAATGATCTGATTTTGCCTACACTACAAACTTCCCTGCTGTGAATATAAGTTCATTAAAGTGTAACTGCATTTTTCTCTATGCTTTGGCCCAGTTGGAAGAATTTTGACTAGCAACTCTGCAATCTGGATCAGGGACAGGTAAGTTTAAGACTGGCAGGGTGTTGTGGGCAAAGGGTGCCTGCCATATAAGTGTTACTCAACATGGGTTTGATTAAATAAAGGCAAATCAGCTGTTCTCTTTACAAAGGAAGTTGCATTTTGTGATGAAATTTTGCTTTGCAAATACCCAATCACATGCAAGGAAAATCAATGGCATTTTCGCTTGCACATGAATGGATGATGGAAGTCAGCAGAGTTTCAACTTTTTCACTAAGCTCTGGGGAAAGTTGCCTTCCAAAGTGCAACTTCCTTTGCAAAGTGAACCACCTATTTGTCATTAGTAAATCTACTCCTAAGAGTTATGTTCACAAATGTATCCTCTCATTAGATCTGCCTCAAAGGAAAATATAGCAATATAGTTAAATACGTTTTAACTAGTTTAAGAAGCTTATCGCTGTGTATATACTGTAAAAGCTATGACAAGATAATGATAATTCTATTTCAATTTTCTTTATAGAGAGAAAATATAAAATACAATTCAAACATATTTTGTGCTTTACTACACCAGTTTAGCTCTGTGATTATGTAGTCCTCATGTGTCAATTTGTATTCCTTGCTGTCATCTAATGTGTATAAATGTGCACACATCTGGAGGGAATTAGAACATTATCTGATAATTACAAAGAATGCGTATAAGCTTATAAGGATTTGAGTACAGTTAAGGTGTAGATAATACAAAGCCACTGGAGTGGCAAAGGCGTAAGATACTTGTGAGGATAATCAAGTAAAATACCTATGGGAGCTCAGTCCATACATCTAATGCAATAGAAATGTGATTGTCCTCAATAAACAAAGCATCTAGAATAGTAACAGTTTATCAACCTCAAAGGCACCCAACAAGTTCAAACTTGTGTTTAAAATGAATTACTGGAGAGTGAACGTTTAGTGGGCTGTGGGCCAATAGAGACAGGACTAATTTCAGGCATTTTGAGTGAAGACACACTGACAACTTAAGACGACTTTTATCTAGCTATAGGAATCTACATCATTCATTTTTTTGATTTTTTTTGATGAGTGTGACTTTTTGAACCTAGTTTTAGGCAAAAGCAATGTCAGAGTATACAAGAAAATACATTTTCTAAAGCAGGCAGATAATTACGCAGAAATGTAAGGGTAGAGGAAGGCAGTATGCTATTCCTCATATTAGCTAGAGCAACTTTTTTCAACCAACGTGCCATGGCACCCTGGAGTGATTTCTGGAGTTTTCACTGCTGCCGTGGCAAAACACCTAAAAATTGCCCCAAATTGCCCAACAATTGTCAACAAGCCAGCAGGTGGATCAAGGCTGCCTTTTTGTCATACAAAGACACAGGTTTTTATGTGTAGCATTAAACCTTTTGGCATCATGTGGGCCAGCCACTGGCAGCCTAACAACCAATGACATCATTGATAGATAAAGAGGACATTGGAAGCGTTGCCCCTCCCCTTCCCTTCTCCATCAGCATTGGCATCATATTAGCTCAATGAGGGTGAGAAACTGGAGGAGAAGAGAAATGCTGAAATACTAGTCAGTAGTAGTGTACAAATGTGTATTTGCTTTGGCAGAATAAATCACCTCTACTGTTGGTCGTACTATGTGTGTGGATGTTGCTGCATTATGTCAAACTATTCGTTTAATTTTTTTTTTTTACATTTTAGAATAGGTTGCCTTGAGATTGCTCAGAGTTTTAAAGGGTGCCTTGACTGAAAAAGGTTGTGAAACACTGAGCTAGATATTTATCACCTTGCTCAGTTTCCCAGAAATAAAATGGTCAAACCAGCACATTTAAGACAAAAAAAAAGCAGCCATAGGAGATAACAGAGGTTAGTTAGTTTGAATTGGCAAATTTTAGTGTAAACCTACACAAAAATGAACAAGGATCATTGGATATGAGTCCAGGATTTGACTATTTTTGACTGTGATTGGTCAGCAGGTTCAAGAGTGTTCATTTTATATTAGGTAGACTGTCCATTTGATTGGAGAGTGTATAAGTGTTAGACGAGTAGTATTGGCAGATGATGATTGCCTTGTTTATTTCACAGGAGAACAGTGATGATCAGGCCATGTTTTCTAACCTGCCAGACTAACATTTACTCTAACAACTGCAGGCCAGGCAGGCTATTATGTTCTCCATAGACATGATATAATAGTCTTCCTATATGGACATTTCTAAAGTACCAGTATGTACGTGTGCATAAATAAATTCCTGATATGTCATATAATACAGCATCAGAATTCATTTTCATTTCATTTGATGTTGTTTTTCAGCTGCTAGCAGTAAGAAGCTTTTCATTTGGTATGTCCCTATCCCCCACCCAGTGATCAAACTTCAACGTTGCAACTGCAATGCTGTAACTTTGTAGCAGGTCACAAGGTGAGAGGCTGCAGCAAGGGTTGATCTGTGTCAGACTTTTTTTTTAATACAGTCAAGAACTGTGCAGTCACCAAGATGATGTAGCATTGTGCCAACTCTGAACCAGCCTCTCAGTCCTGGAAGTAGAAGCTGAACCTGTATAATGCCCTGCCCCCTTTCTTCCCTGATTGGCCAACTGACCTTGATTGACAGACGTGGGAGCCAATGGTGCCGCTGCTGTTTCTCAGCCAGTCAGAAGGAGAGTCCTGGATGGCTTATAGACTCGTGGACATCGCTGGAGAGAGATGGGGCTTAGGTAAGTAATATGGAGGTGCTGGGGAGGCTACTATACACAGAAGGATTTTTACCTTAATGTATAGAATGCATTTAGATAAAAAACCTTCTGCCTTTAAGACTCCTTTGAGGACAGAGACTGATGTATATGTGCAATATATAAGTAAAGCGTTGCATAAATTGACTGTGTTATATAAGTACTTGTAATAAATAAAAATAATAGTTATGCTCTCCAAGTGGCTTCTCCACTCTCCAAGTGGTTTCTCCACTCGGAAGAATTAACAAATAGTTTGTAAATCTAGGGGCAAGAAAAGGCACCTTTTTATTCCCTTCTATGAGCAGCCATAACCTAACTAAAATCCCAGGAATGGAGTCCCCAAGGCATATAAGAAGCAAACAGCTGATATAAATCAACTCATGGAAACCCAATGAAATATCTCTTTTTGACGGAATATTCCTCCAAGGTGTTTCCTATTATTAAAAACAAATGTCTTCCATATCTTAAGAGATCCATGCCCCCATTTGATTTTATCAAAGAAAATAACCTACTGAGATGAAAATTTCAGGAATGTAGTCTCCAAGGCATATATGACGTAAACAGCTGGTATAAACCAGCCCATAGACACCCAATGAAATATCTGTGTTTTATGGTATTGTCCTCCAAAGTGTTTCCTACCATTAAAAAAAATATATTAAAATCTTCATAAGCGATCCATAGTTCCTAATTGATTTTATTAAAATAAAAAAAAAATCATACTTGCTGTGTCTCATGTCAACCAGTCACAGATGATTTTGATTAACTAGGTGTAAATCTAATTCTGCTATTAGAAATACTAAAAATATTAATTAAAGGTCAATGGTATACAAACGCCCCTATAATCTCATGCTGAAGTTCATATATCTATAGGTTAGAACAATAAACAGGATATGTACAGGGCTAAAGAAACTTTAGAGAATCTAACTGGAGCACCATCATTCAAGGGAAGTTTAGCTGGTAATTAGTGATGGGAAAACCTGACCAGATTCGATACACCAAGGATTCAGCAAATCTTGTTTGATATTTGGAGAACCTGAACCCAAAGTGAAGCCCACTGAAGTCTACAGGGGTGAATATTGTTCAATGTTGATGAATGTTGTTAAATTATGAAAAATTGTAGGGCTATTAGGCAAAGTACTGTTAAAAAAAGATGGGAGCACTTCCATCAGGAAAATGTACCGACCCCACCCCCCTAAAAAAAAGTTTAAATACAATACAATTAGTAGGGGGTCTTTTCATGTTGCTTTGAGGGAAACATTGACAATACACAAATCCTTTAAATAAAATAATGGGGGGGGGGGGGGGTGCCTTAAAGCTGTACGTGGTTTAATGGAACAGTATAGTCAATAACTAGTAAATGCTCCACAAATGTAAAAAACAATCCCCTAGCAACATAAAAACTCCAAACATCCTCCCCCTCTCTACTCTCCTCCCTTTCTTCCCTTTATCTCTATTTTTCTCTGAACTTTCATTTTTTCCCTTGATTATTCTCTTGTCACAAGGACTGTTATCACCCACTCCTTGTAGGGTATTTTTGAGCTCTCTGTGTATTTTACCTTTCCTGTATAATGGGGACCTATGTTTGTCTCTCGAGTTATATAATGCTCTATGACATTACATACCTTGTTATGCTGTCAACTGTATATCTCAAATAACTTACAAAATGTGTTTATTGTGTTAAGGGAATCTGACCAATTGTACTTCTGCACATGAATTGTATTGCCTGTACACTGCAATGTCTTGAAAATCTTTGAACAAGAAAAAAATAAAAGAATTAAAAAAAAAATGAAAATCCCAAAATACCATCGTTGAAACAAAATCCACTTTCTTTTTTAAAGGGAAACCAGGCAGCCAAAATAAAGCAGTTTATCCTAAAACAAAAGACCTATCAACATAAAAAAAAACACATATACCCCCAAAATAAATGAAAAACCCAAAATATCAACCCCTGAAACAAAAGTCTTTTTTTTAAGGGAAGCCTTGCAGCAAAAAAAGAAAAAAAAATGGACGTCACTAGAAGTGACTGCTGCCCTCAAATCAATCACAAAATAAAATTAAGTATAAAGAAGTCTCAATATTAATAACAAATATACAACAAAGGGATTGATTGTCCAAGAGCTAGCAATCAGAATTAAAGTACAGTTCGATAACTGGTCCTAATCTTTCCCTTTGAAGTTTGTCAGCTTTCCTTATGCATTCCCTACAACAGCTTCCAATACACTGACACCATGCTACTCTGGAGAGGTTAGCTTGACCAAAAGCCCCCTTATTGGCCTTTCTGAGCCTGCTAGCCATAGTTCAAAGGCAGTGGGCCTCAAAGTTAAAAAATCTCCCAGGCAAATCTGCTCATAGGTTTGCCTGGAATGTGAATCTCAAACCAATAACATTCAGTTTGAACCCATGGTAATGGCGAACCAGAACTACATCCCTATTGAAAATTTTAGCAGATCCTACATTATTTTCTTGACCTGGAATGACAATCTAATAAGTCTAACAATCTTTCTTTGGTTCTTCTTTTTACTGTCTTTGTAAGTTCAATTCTAATTTACTATTAACCAGCACATCACATTTGGACATGCATTATATAGTAAAATGGGCCAAAAAGCATTGATGGTATGTAAAGTGCAGAATCCCAGATCAACTATCAAAAACTCTGCTTCACCTATCTGACAGTAAACTGAATCTTTATCAGTTATCATGTGTTTTGTACTTCTTGATTGCCCTTTGCCTGCCATTTTAAATACACTAATGTACCATACACATGGTACGATAGTTGTACAACAACGGTCGTACAACAGCTTGTTGTACGATAATCCGACCGGTAGTACGTACAATTACAACAGCCAATGTTCAACAATCGTACAACAGAAGTTGGCTGAGAAAACTAGAAAACTTTTGTTGGCCAACAAGGCATTGTGCGACTGTTGGCTCATGTGTACAGAAGTTGGCCCAACAAAAGTTGAAAGTGCAAACATGCATGCTCTGAATCCAGGAAGTGTTTGGTCGTGTAAACCTGTGTTCCTAATTCACAAATCACATTCATCTGAACTTCTACTTTATACGCTTGTAACACGTCACTACGTTTGGCTTTGTTGGCCGATTACTTGACTCATGTCAGTACGCTAGACACAACCGCCAACAGCCGAAAAGTTGAACGTGCGGTCGTACGACAGTCGCACCGTGTGTACGAGGCAAAAGACTGTAGGTCCTTTGATGATCATACTGTTTAAGGACATACTAACATGAATAAACATTGGTAAGACCAATGGAACAATGGGGAAGATTTACTAAAAGTGGTGCATAGTAAAAGCGATGCGAAATTCGGATGGGAATTTTCGTTCGACGGCTGATCATCCGAAATTCTTATCGTTAGTATGCTCCTTTCGACAGGCGATTTTGATTTTCGGACGACAAAAGCTGGATGTGCAGGCTATAAAAAATTTTTTGTACGTCAACTCAATGCCCGATTTTCGCATCATTAGTACGGTTTCTGTATGAAAAAAAACATACGATCATGAGTATGCATGCTCAGAAACTAAAAAAATTCATACAAAAACATTCGTCACTGCTGACGTTGAATTCAGACGTATGAAAATTTTCGTATTGTTAGTACGAGCTTCACTTTTGACATGCGACTAGCATACAACAAAAAATGGACGTTCTGTCGTCCAAAATTCGCATTGTGCTTATGAGGCTTAACAAATTAGGTTCTAGGTTTTATTGTCAAAGCTTAATTGAACAAGCTGAACTCCGAAGCTGATTGGTTACCGTGCACAGATGCAGTAGATTCTGTGTGCACCAGTTTTTTACTTTTGATAAATGAAAGGAAACCTATCGTTAAAGTATACAGACTGCCATTAATGACTTCTTCTGGAAAATGTAGTTGCCTGGCTTTTATGCTGATGCTTTGCCTTCTAAACTATCCTGTTTCATGTTTGTTCCAGGTCAGAGACTTAGAGGTATGAAAACAGACAAAGCCAAACAATTAGCATGGGCAAAAGAAGGTCAACAATGAAAGCATCACATTTTTTTCTAATGTATACATTAAGCTTATTACAATATATTAGCTCAGTTCTGTTGGGGGAAAGGTGCAAAATGATGAGGTTTCACACCGGTGCCTTGCAGCACTGAGATCCAGGGTTCATGTCCCACTGTGTCATTACTTGCATGAATGTGCAGTATATTCTACTTTTTTTTACTGTGGGTTTCTTTGCTCACTTAAAAAAAAAAAGGCAGCTTGTTATACGGACATTTAATTGTACGCTGTCTTAGAAGCAGAGGCTCAGTAAAATGTGGAAATATTCCCAGAAAAGCTAGTGTTATACTATACAGATGTGGTAAATAAATATGGAGAGTCATATATAATTTATTTTATTCCACTACAACAGGTCAGAATGTAGTAATAACTGTTTTTTGTTCATATGAATTGGAACTCTCTGCCAAGTAGTACACGGAGTTGCTGGCCAATTCCTCTGCATGAGGTTAGTTGAAATATACATACATGTCCAACTCCCCTTTGAGCTGTAATTGTGATTTAATTAGGGCTAATACCCCACATGATGCCATACAAGCCTATAATAATAGTAAAAAAAAATGTTTTTAGAGCAAAATAAAAATCCTCTATCTAAGGCACATCAGCACAATTGTGATTTATACCACCCTCCCCTGTGCAACAGTAAAGCTGCAATTAATACTAAGAAACACAATTTACATACAAATATATACATCTACACAGCAAAAAATCCTATACAAAAATATGAAGTAAATATATGATATAGTACACATCCTGCCTGTATGTGCTTACACTTACGTCCTAAATGGTGAACTATAAATCAACATAACATAGTAATACAGTTACACAAATATTTACACATTATATCAAGCTAAATTGTTTAGATTTCCTTCTTAATATGAACAAATTAAGTTTGATAATAATATCAATCTATTTACTACAGACAAATATTTATTAGTAGAATGTCATCCATTTCAAACACTTAATTTTTAAATGACCCCCCCTAGGTTTGTGTTATTTATTGAAATTCTCAGCAATGGCTGAGTTCAAAGGAATGGGGGGAGGCTGAGATGTGATTTCTTCTAAACATTGCCAAACACCCCCACCATGTGGAAGTATGCAGAAGTACAGTAATTTCAATGTAGGGAATTGCTACAGAGACATCACATCAACAATAACGATGAACAGTAACGTCAATTAGAAAAAAAAAGAAAAAAAAATGAAAAAGAAAAAAAAATATATATATTTAATATTTATGACTAATGCAATTGACATATTAACATATTATAAACATATAAGCACACACACAAAATGATTTTAGGAGTTTTGTGCATTTTTCCTTATGTCAGGGCATCAAAAGAATGCAAATCAAATACACAAGCAAACCAGTAACCAGCAAATTCTGCAGAAGTGCTAAAGAGAGAAAGTTCACTAAATTTACCTTGAAGTGACACTGGTTTAAAAGGAAAATAATCAATTTATTCTTAAGTCCAAAGTCTCTTCTATTGCTCTCAGCCTCCTACAGAACCCTTTTTTTATTGCTGCTGTGATCTGACTTCATGTTAAAGGGTGGCTACGTTCATTTGCCATGGTTCTGCCATATGTAGGAACATAGTCACCCTCTCTTGCTTGATCCTGAGATTGACTAAGAACTAGTCCACCTCCGGGATGTGTAGGGTGCATAGAGCAGCGCACATGACCACAACTAAAGTGAGCTGCTCATTCTAAACAAATTCAAGTGAGGTGGAAAGGTAAGGTTCAGGAGCAGGCAGAAAAACAGAAAGAAACAAATTCATGAAAAATATATTACAGGGCCATTAAAGTGGTGGTCAACTCTTGACAACCACTTTAAACGACAGGTAGGTTCGCTGTATATCTCCTAAACCTACCTCCGTGCCGTTTCTTCACAGATAGTGTGCCACAATTGGCGGCTCCCGTGTGCATGCGCGGGAGTGACGTCACGCGATTCTGGCCAGTCACAGCGCCGGAGTTTGTGGCCCCAGAAGGAAGAGGGGTGAAGATGGACGCTTCCTGCTGTGGGGACAGCGCAGGAATCCATGGCAGGTAAGCGGAGCATAATAGGCTAATATGCGATGCATACTAGCCTATTATGCTTTTACATTGCAGGTGAATAAGAGGAAGTAAACCCATCAGGGTTTACATCAGGGTTTACTTCCTCTTTAAGTAGTGGATGAGTATTGATTATTGTTGGTAAAAATAAGGTTATTGTTTAGTGTCAGTTAGCATATCTAAACAAAATGTAATATGTTGCAGCTTATCAGTCCTTATTTTTCCTTGATTTTTTTCCCCTTTCACTCATTGATAGGATGATAGAAAATCTCCCTATGTTCTCCATAAAATAAGGGGGGGGTGTTCTGTAGTCCACAGAGATAGCTGGAAACAATTCTAGATAATTATGATCAGCAGAAGCAGAGGAAGATATTAACATGATTTCTGTCAGGATGAACAGTTATTTTTTGCATGTATTAGACAGATTGATTAAAATACTTTCAGTGGTATATTTAACAGACCAAAGGGGAGAAATGAAGAGAAGTTCATTCTTAGGGTTTACATACACTTTAATCTGAGTTTTGGCTAACACGCTGAAACAAGGACCCGGAGCATCTCACAAGACAACTGCGAGAGCACTGGAAGCAGGTAATGTTCTCTCGCTGCTTTCAAGGTTTTATGGACTCTGACTAGTGACTGGGATAAACATATTTTTTGCGTGTGTGTGTGTGTGTATAGAGATAGCAAGGATCCTGCAATGAATATGCTAGAGAATAGCCCTCCTGCATCACAAATAGGGATAAAAGTGGAACTTTAAACCAGAACTTCACTCCCTCAATCAACATATTTTTAATCCTTATGCAGCTAGCATTAGCAGATAGATAGGAAAGCATATCATATTTACTTTTTTTAAACTTTTTCTTTTACATTTCTTCAGTTACTTCCTGGTTTCTGGCCTAGGTAAATTATGTCATACATCCCAGGAGTCTTCAGGAGAAGGGAATTTCTCAGTTAAGCATGTCTTAATTCCTGAGCTAAGGGCAGATGGATTCCAGGAAGTAAATGCTACATGAATCATCTACCCTTACCCAAGATGGTCATGGCTAGAAATGCTAGGGGGTGTTTTCAAAGTGATTTCACAGCAAAATAAAGCATGGAGACATGGATAGATGGGTGAGTTTGCTTTGAATATTCAAAATGGTGTCACAGTGATTGTAAAGTCTCTTTTTTTAAAATAACAAATATGTTATACTTACCTGCTCTGTGCAGTGGTTTTGCACAGAGCAGCCCAGATCCTCCTCTTATCTGGTCCCTTTTTGCTGCTCCTGGCCCCTCACTCCTGTCAAGTGCCCCCACAGCAAGCAGCTTGCTATGGGGGCACCCGAGCTGAGCTGCAGCTCTGTGTGTCCATTCAGACATAGAGCTGCAATTCAGCCGCGCCCGCTCTCTCTCCTGATTGGCTAACTGACTTTGATTGACAGCAGCAGGAGCCAATGGCACCCTGTTGTGTCTCAGTCAATCGGGGGAGATTCCCAGATGGCTGGGGGACTTGTGGACATTACTGGGTGCTCAGGTAAGTATTGGGGGGGTACTGGGGTGTGTCTTTTGCATTTACAACTCCTTTAAATTATGTTTTCAGTTTCTGGTGATCAGATACAGTTTAATTCCACTAAATAATAATTTTGAACAGGTAGACATTTTAATACAGAAGAGACATACTATGTGGGGTTTTACTAAAACTAAACCATGCAAAATCTGGACAGACTCACCCTGGACAGGGGCTTTTGGAGAGGACTAGGAGCAAGCCTCTTACCCACTGACTATGGGCCCTGGCATTTAAAGGAACACTACTCTTTGGGAGGTGTATGCCTGGGGGATCCATGGAGTGGTCTTGTTTCTGATTCAAGTTCATGTCTCCCCAAATCGCACAGATTCTAGGAAATTGAGATTCCATATCCATATTTGGGGCCTCTATGCCTCTAACCAGCAATGACTGTAGATGTTAATGTCATCAGCTCAGGCCACCTGTCCGGGGTCACCTGCTATAATGTGTTTATTGTAAGTAGGTCTAGTGTGCCTCCTAAGTGTCTTTCACCCATTGTTATGTGTTTATTGTGCTAATTAACTCACCTATTGTTTCTGTCTGCTAGCAAGTTTTGTGGGATGTCATGTGCAATGTGCTTTGTTGTGACCTTGAGGTCGGGAAGTCTGACCTGGAAAGAGATCTCTGATTAATCACAGCATTGTCCAGGTGGCAAGTTGTTTGATCAACTTAATGTTTGTAGTATATGTTGGCTAATCTGACTAACTCTTGGAGGATCCTCTATGATGGGATTAGCCATGAGTCAGCTATACCTTGTTATCTAAACCATTGTGTGATGTTTTGGGTAAATATTTTGGTTATTGTTCATGTGGGGACTGACCTACTTTTCAAGTGTATAAAAAGCCTGTATTTTGTTCAATAAACAGTCATTAATTTAGATTTTACCTCACATCTTGTCTGTGTAGGATGTAAAATGCTGGTATTAGCTCTTGGTCTGCTCGGATCACTTCGGAGGGCAGGAAGCACTGGTTGGTGGAAGGAAGCACCTAGTTGGTTTGCCCAAGCTGCTCTGTCCCAGAGGGGTTTTACTAAAACTGGAGCATGCAAAATCTGCATAGAAACCAATCAGATTCCAGATTTTATTGTCAAAGCTTAATTGAACAAGCTGAAGTTAGAAGCTGATTGGCTACCATGGAGAGCTACAGCAGATTCTGAGTATTCCTGTTTTAGTAAATCTCCCCCATGTCTCTTCTGCATTAAAGTTTCTTAATGTCTGTCTACACTAAACACACAGCTCAGTGTACAATTTTGACATCTGCTGAGACGAATAAACAAATGCGTGTCTATGGGATTAATGTCATCTCTGCCTGGTCAATAAAATCAACCAAAGATCAGAAACCAGAAGAAACCTAGAGGAGAAGATGTCAGATATTGGTGAGGGAGCTCCTGAAAATCGCATTGTTGAAATGGAGGTGAGCATAGTTCCACTTTAAGATTATCAGATTACTTACCAAATGACAAAAATTTCCATCTGGTCACTGGGGGCTGCCTGGATGGTTGTTTCCCTGTGCGAGCACACAATGCCTGTAGGGGGGGTGGCATGGTTGGAGGATCTCCGGCTATGTCCCTCCTCATTGCTCCTGAGACCCAGAGGTGGGGCAGGCCCCGGCGGGCGACCCGCGATCAGCGCATGCGCCGTTCAGGGGGTCGCTATGGCTTCCTGTGACCCAAGACACCAGGTACAGTGATGGTCACAATGCGGCCTTCTGCCCTGCCCAATATGGCCTCAGATGGGCAACACGCATGGGCCATTGAAGCGCAGGCGCATTCAGACATTGGGCCCCACTACATCACCAGTCGGCTTCCGGACTGACTGAGCATGCGGTGTTGGAGCAGTATAAAGTGGCCCTGTGGCATATTTGTTTGGCACCTGATGATGGATGTGAGTGGCTGAATTGCTCTAATCAGGTATGATGGAGTACTTATATATTTTTGGTAGCTTGTGGTGTGCAGAGCTGTGTGAGCATGCAATGGAAGAGTAGTTGCGACGGTGTTCCTATGGAGCATGTTCTTTGAGACCTTACATGTGTGTGTATACAGTTGTGCTCATAAGTTTACATACCCTGGCATAATTTATGATTTCTTGGCCATTTTTCAGAGAATATGAATGAGAACACAAAAACATTTCTTTCACTCATGGTTAGTGTTTGGCTGAAGCCATTAATTATCAATCAAGTGTGTATACTCTTTTTAAATCATAATGACAAAAGAAACTACCCAAATGACCCTGATCAAAAGTTTACATACCCTGGTGATTTTGGACTGATTACACGCACACAAGTTGACACAAACAGGTTTGAACGTCTATTAAAGATAACCATCTTCACCTGTGATCTGGTTGCTTGTAATTAGTGTGTGTATAAAAGGTCAATGAGTTTCTGGACTCCTGACAGACCCCCTTCCATCTTTCATCCAGTGCTGACATTTCTGGATTCTGAGTCATGGGGAAAGCAAAATAATTGTCAAGGGATCTGTGGGAAAAGGTACTTGAACTGTATAAAACAGGAAAGGGATATAAAAAGATATCCAAGGAATTGAGAATGCCAATCAGCAGTGTTCAAACTCTATTCAAGAAGTGGAAAATGAGGGGCTCTGTTGAAACCAAATCAGGGTCAGGTAGACCAACTAAAATTTCAGCCACAGCTGCCAGGAAAATTGATCGGGATGCAAAGAAAAACCTGCAAATAACTTCAGGACTCTCTGAAAACATGTGGTGTGGCTGTTTCAAGATGCACAATAAAGAGGCACTTGAAGAAAGATGGGCTGCATGGTCGAGTCACCAGAAGAAAGTAGTTACTACACAAATGCCACAAAGTATCCCACTTACAATACCCCAAACAGCACAGAGACAAGCCTCAAACCTTGTAGCACAAAGTCATTTGGAGTGATGGGACCAAAATTTAGCTTTTTGGCCACAACCAAACCCTACATTTGGAAAGGAGTCAACAAGGCCTGTGAAACACGGAGGTGGATCGCTGATGTTTTGGGGATGTGTGAGATACAAAGGCACAAGAAATTTGGACAAAATTGATGGCTAGATGAATGCAGTATGTTATCAAAAAATACTGGAGGAACATTTGCATTTATCAGTCAGGAAGCTGCGCATGGGACGTACTTGGACATTCCAACATGACAATGATCCAAAACACAAGGCCAAGTCAACCTGTCATTGGCTACAGCAGAATAAAGCCAAGGTTCTGGAATGGCCATCTCAGTCTCGTGACCTCAATATCATTGAGCCGCTCTGGGGAGATCTCAAACATGCAGCTCATGCAAGACAGCCCAAGAATTTCCAGGAACTGGGGGCTTTTTGCCAAGAGGAATGGGCAGCTTTACCATCTGAGAAAATAAAGAGCCTCATCCACAAATACCACAAAAGACTTCAAGCTGTCATTGATGTTAAAGGGGGCAATACATGATATGAAGAACGGGGGTATGTAAACTTTTGATCAGGGTCATTTGAGTATTTTCTGTTGTCATTATGATTTAAAAAGAGTAAACACAGTTGATTGATAATAAATGGCTTCAGCCAAACACTAACCATGAGTGAAAGAAATGTTTTTGTGTTCTCATTCATATTCTCTGAAAAATGGCCAAGAAATCATAAATTCTGCCAGGGTATGTAAAGTTATGAGCACAAATGTATATATATTATAATTAATCTGGTGGATTGGATCCTCATCTGTTGTTGAGCCATTTGTATAGTCATTTGATATAGTATGGCTGGATTGCCCTCTAGTGATTATTTGTAATACTGCATACCTTAGATAGGTTGTTGATTCTATATGCACACTTGTTCTTTATGTATGTAATCTAGATATTACAATGGTGACCACTTTTTGCTATTAAAGCTTCTGGAAGACAACCCAATTGGATCTAACCATCCAACAGACCTGATATAGCCGTACTCCATCAATCCCACCTCCTATGTAGTATTTTGAGTTGGAATTTAAGGGTGTTACACATGATCTTGAGATATCAAGCCTGGTATGTATGTGTGGAAAACACTGTTACACTGGTTTTCTGATGATGAAATTAATAGAATATATCACAAATATTATCCAGATTTTACAGGGTTCCTTTGATTGTGTTCCCATGCTCGTCCAGGGATATCCACAGCCTTAGGTACCCCTTTAGTTTGCCAATTCAGCCCACAAGGTAGCTATCCCATGTCCAATGTTTACTAAGACCCATAGAAAAAAAAATTATAGGATATTCACTGTTACAAATTATGTTTTTTTGTGTATTTATACATTCTATTATTCTCTTTAGTATTTAGTTCTCCTGTTGTCTCTATTGTGCTCCCCTGAAGAAGCGGGGAACCCGCAAAACATGTTGGGAGCTTGTCTTCTGATGCTCAATGTTTATTGGAGATACTCAATACTCCTAGTGGGGCTCCAACAGAGGTGGTAGGACCACTTAAAATGTTCACCAAATGTGTAATATTGAAAAATGTTTTTATAAAATGAGTGTTAATTGTATGTAAAATAAACTTTTTCTTGGTTTTTAAAAAATGTTGTAATATCTTGTGACGGTTCCAGGAAAATCCCATTTGCCCCAACCTCTCCTTTTTTCTCAGAATTACTTACCAAATGGATTGGGATGGCCTGGTGAACTACAGCAATGTCTAGGTGAAAAACAAAAAAGTCTGAGTTAATATTCTGTGCTTTTCTATGCATCTCAAAGTTTGATTTTCACCTTCCACTGAAGACTACCTTGAGTACAACCTACTGTATATGAGTACAAGTGGATAATTACATTTTCTATTTTAGAAGCTGCACATGGTCACTTACATGAAAGTGTCAGTTCTTACAATGGTCGCTACCCCATGTCAAATCACAGTATAACATTCTGATGTATAAGGAGTGGCATAAGGTGTTTCATGTGTCCAAATCTTTGTTTTTTATTTTTTACTAAAAAAAAAAAAAAGAAGACTGATTTTTTTT
>BLSH010170641.1:113509-123635 GCA_018402905.1 Glandirana rugosa
GTGGACACAGTGACCGACGTTTGACGGGGGTGGACACAGTGACCGACGTTTGACGGGGTGGACACAGTGACCGACGTATTGACGGGGGTGGACACAGTGTTTGCAGCCAGTGACATAGGTGAGGGCAGTTTGCAGCCAGTGGCACAGGTGGGGCAGTTATGCAGCCAGTGACACAGGTGGGGGCAGTATGCAGCCATTGACACAGGTGGGGGTAGTTATGCAGCCAGTGACACAGGTGTGGGCAGTTTGCAGCCAGTGACACAGGTGGGGCAGTTTGCAGCCAGTGACACAGGTGGGGCAGTTTGCAGCCAGGGACACAGGTGGGGCAGTTTGCAGCCAGGGACACAGGTGGGGGCAGTTTGCAGCCAGTGACAAAGGTGGGGACAGTTTGCAGCCAGGGACAGACGTGGGCAGTTATGCAGCCAGGGACACAGGTGGGGGCAGTTTGCAGCCAGTGACACAGGTGTGTACATTGCAGAGATCCCCCCCCCTACACTTACCCAATGCAGCAGGAAGGATTGTTGCAGAGATTCGGCATGCAAGAGCGCGCTGGAGTCTGCAGAGTTCGGCACACGGAGAGCGGCTGTCTCCCCTAGTCTGTTCCCGGCGGTCATGGTCTCTTTGGGAGCGGAAGTCACGTCCGCTGCCACAGTGACCCGCTGCCGGCCCCGCATCCAATCGCAGTGAGCGGAGGCTCAGGGCAGCCAATCAAGCTATGAGTGTGCGCCTGTTCAGTGCACACTCATAGCTTTTAATGGCCGACCAATAGGCTCACTACTTGGCTGTCATGTGACAGCCAAGGAGCCGAAAAAAAAAAAAAAAAGAAGAAAGTCAATGCATCGGCGCCACCTGCAAGGGGGCGGGCTGACTTTTTTTTTCTTCTTCTTCTCTAGCCAGCGGGGAGGCAGCGCCCTAGCGCCACCCACACACCAGCCGCCACTGCTCTCTTATAACCCTGAAGCTTGTAAGCTCTTTCAACCTTTCTATCTTCCCTTATACACATGCAGGTTGTAAGCTCTTCCATCATCTCTATCCTCCCTTATACCTATTCAGATTGCATACTTTTGTGCTTTCTCTATCCTCCTTTATAGCCATACTGGTTTTCAACCCTTTCTATCCCTCTGACGCATTTAGATTATACAATCTTCCATCTCCTCCATTATAACCCTATGGATTTACAGATTTTGCTATTTTGCCCCTTCTCCATTATTTTATACACATATGGAATATAAGATCTTTTCTACCTTTTCTGTCCCACCATATAGCAAATTAGACTGCAAAATCTTCTCTATTCTCCCTTATACCCATACAGATTATAAACTAAGCCACAGAATTTTGTGTAATTAATATGTGTCCTGGATTAAAGGGATGATGTGGCAACCCTAGTCACATCACGTGGGTGTGAGGCTGTGAGCGGGGGCAACAGGTCAGGTACAGACAGTACAGCACGGGGGGAGGGGGGGTGCAGCCAGGTGAGCTCAGCCATGGCCCCACTCGGTGTCCACCAAATGTGTCATCCTACCATCCCATGTACAATGGCCTCACCCCTCCTGCTGCAGTATGCACAGTCTCACCCCTCCTGCTGCAGTATGCGCAGTCTCACCCCTCCGGCTGCAGTATACTCCTTCTGTTGCATACTTTCAAAATTAAGTTGATTGAAGTGAAGGCCTGAAGATACCGTTATATGTTATGTATACCAAAGTGATTGTTAAGTATCAGCAGCAGTTCTCATTGCAGCTCCCTGCCTGCTCCATGTCCCCCTCTGTGGCCCTGCCTGGACTGGTGCTCTTTTTTCCGGCAGCTGCCACTGGCTTTCAAGTTGGGACTTTGATGTATGGGGGAATCAGGGTCCCCATGAGAGTCCCCATCAGAGTCCCTTATACATCACAGCCCCTTATATCAGGGTCCCCATGAGAGTCCCCATACATCACAGTGGGGACCCTGATTTAATTTGCTGTGATGTATGGGGGACTCTCATGGAGACCCTGATTTAATTTGCTGTGATGTATGTGGGACTCTCATGTGGACCCTGATTTAATTTGCTGTGATGTATGGGGGACTCTCATTGGGAACTCTGATTTATTTGCTGTGATGTATGGGGGTGTTAAGAAAAAGGACATTCCTGGCCGTTTCTGATCTCCCTCATGCGCTAATGGCGCCAATAGCGGCCATTTAACCAGGGCAGCACCAGGAGGCAGGTGCTGTCTGTTAAACAGCGTAACCGTTACTAGTGACCCTGTGTCTGCTCTGAAGTGACTTCCTGCATCTGTGACCCTGGCTATCTTTGGACTTTGTTTGCTTTCTGCCTGCCCTGACCCCCGGCCTGTCTACGACTTCTCTCCTGCCTGATCCTGTGTACTTCTGCTGCCTGCACGTTGCCGACCCTGCCTGCACCCTGACCATCCGCTTGTCTCATCCTTCTGTACTGCATTGCCAGCACGTTGCCGACTCAGACTGTACCACTATGCTTCTGCCAAGCACGAGCTTCAGCAGACCTTCACCCACCACCAGTGACCAAATCCAGCCCTCGTGCCCCCCTGTGCTCCCGAGCTCCCTGTCTACACTACCAGGGGTTCGTGAATCAGTGCCGTAAGAGAGGTTGTCCCCTGCATAAGTCAGGCTCGACCACCAGGTATGTGACAGGGGGACTCTAATGGGGACCATGATTTAATTTGCTGTGATGTATGGGGGACTCTCATTGGGAACCCTGATTTAATTTGCTGTGATGCATGTGGGAGTGTCATGGAGGCCATGATTTAATTTGCTGTGATATATGGGGGACTCTCATGGAGACCCTGATTTAATTTGCTGTGATGTGTGGAGGACTCCCATGGTGACCCTAATATAAGGTGATGTTCTGAATTGACTGAATTCATTAGGTTTCTTGCACAATTTTTTGCTATGAAATATCTTGCTGTTTTGCACAAATGAATTCCTTCACTAGACTTTACTCAGCAGCAGCACATTAATGTGACCACTAGTGACATCTAGTGGCAGATTTTGATATTGTTTTATTCACGACTTTCTATATTTCATTTTATTGGCTAGTAGTAGTAATTATTCATTTATTAGCATGTGGTCAATACTATTTATTAACATTGGGACAGTTTGATACTTGGAAGAATTTTTAGTGATATTTTAAGGTGTTAATTTGGTGTACCCTTTGATGTCAGCTGCTGCTCTTAGACCTCGATTAATTTATCTACTGTTAGAGACAGCATGGCTCCCACTGCCTTTAAATCTATACTTTACAGGCTCATGGGCACATCCTGAGGAAAAAGACACTTGCATTTGCCTGCGCCTTACCTATCTCTCTTTTAAACTTTTTAATACCCAGATTGTCATTTCACACATACAGTCAAGTCCATAAACATTGGGACATCGGCACAATTCTAATCTCTTTGGCTCTATACACCACCACAATGGATTTGATATAAAAACTAACAAGATATGCTTTAACTGCAGACTTTCATCTTTAATTTGAGGGTATTTACATCCAAATCAGATGAACAGTGTAGGAATTACAACAGTTTGTATATGTGCCTCACACTTTTTAAGGGACCAAAAGTAATGGGACAGATTAACAATCATAAATCAAACTTTCACTTTTTAATAATACAGCCTGAAGTCTGGAATGCATAGACATCACCAGATGCTGGGTTTCATCCCTGGTGATGCTCTGCCAGGCCTCTTCTGCAACTGTCTTCAGTTCCTGCTTGTTCTTGGGGCATTTTCCCTTCAGTTTTGTCCTCAGCAAGTGAAATGCGTGCTCAATAGGATTAAGGTCAGGTGATTGACTTGGCCATTGCATAACATTCCACTTTTTTCCCTTAAAAAAAATCTGTGGTTGCTGTCGCAGTATGCTTCGGGTCATTGTCCATCTGCACTGTGAAGCGCCGTCCAATGAGTTCTGAAGCATTTGGCTGAATATGAGCAGATAATATTGCACGAAACACTTCAGAATTCATCCTGCTGCTTTTGTCAGCAGTCACATCATCAATAAATACAAGAGAACCAGTTCCATTGGCAGCCATACATGCCCACGCCATGACACTACCATTACCATGCTTCACTGATGAGGTGGTATGCTTTGGATCATGAGCAGTTACTTTCCTTCTCCATACTCTTCTCTTCCCATCACTCTGGTACAAGTTGATCTTGGTCTCATCTGTCCATAGGATGTTGTTCCAGAACTGTGAAGGCTTTTCTTTTTTAGATGTTGTTTGGCAAACTCTAATCTGGCCTTCCTGTTTTTCAGGCTCACCAATGGTTTACATCTTGTGGTGAACCCTCTGTATTCACTCTTGTGAAGTCTTCTCTTGATTCTCTTTGACTTTGACACACATACACCTACCTCCTGGAGAGTGTTCTTGATCTGGCCAACTGTTGTGAAAGGTGTTTTCTTCACCAGGGATAGAATTCTTTGGTTATCCACCAAAGTTGTTTTCCGTGGTCTTCTGGGTCTTTTGGTGTTGCTGAGCTCTCTGGTGCATTCTTTCTTTTTAAGGATGTTCCAAACAGTTGATTTGGCCACACCTAATGTTTTTGCTATCTCTCTGATGGGTTTGTTTTTCAGCCTAATGATGGCTTGCTTCACTTTGGATATCATATTGAGAGTTGACAGCAACAGATTCCAAATGCAAATAGCACACTTGAAATGAATTCTGGACCTTTTATTTGCTCCTTGTAAATGGGATAATGAGGGAATAACACACACCTGCCCATGGAACAGCTGAGCAGCCAATTGTCCCATTACTTTTGGTCCCTTAAAATGTGAGAGGCACATATACAAACTGTTGTAATTCCTACACCATTCACCTGATTTGGATGTAAATACCCTCAAATTAAAGCTGAAAGTCTGCAGTTAAAGCACATCTTGTTTGTTTCATTTCAAATCCATTGTGGTGGTGTATAGAGCCAAAAAGATTAGAATTGTGTTGGTGTCCCAATATTTATGGACCTGACTGTAGGTACTGAATTTATTGTTGCACGTTGAGACAACACAATTTCTCTGCATCATGAGGGAAAATTCAGTTGCATCATTAAAACAATCACCCTTCACAAGACGCACTGATCAAGAGAAAAAGAGGATAAAGGAGCTTGGACCAGATAGACCCAAAATGCAGATTTAGCAATAGTCATGTGATCGGGGTCGAGTTTACACTCTGAGCTTTTCCGCCACAACTTATCAGACACGGAGTTGGCTAGCTGGATGTGATGTGACTAATGCCTATTATTGCTTTCCCTGTTTGCTATTTCAAAATCCTGGCACAGACAAGTGGACAACAACAGGGATTTGCGACTTACATCATTTCACTGATAAGTGCAAGAGGCATGAGAGTACCTGAAACCATCTTGACAATACTATGATGCTTGAGTTTTTTGGAAAGCTTAGCATTGCTATTCAGCTAGATGAAGGCTACAGACGTGGCATTGTAAAGCACAATGAAGAGGTCACAAAAAATCGACACATCCTGTCTAGAATAATAGACTGTGTGAAATTTTGTGGTGCATTTGAGCTGGCTTTGCATGATCATGACGAGAGCGAGACAGCAGATAATCCCGGGATATTCTGTGGCCTGGTCAATTTTGTGTCGTCTTTTGATGGAGTTTTGAAAGAGCACCTCGAGAATGCCACTCTGTTTAAGGGAACCTCAAAAACCGTGCAGAACGAGCTTTTGGACTGCATGTTATCTGTTCTGAAGGAGCACATTATCCAAGAAGCACGGAGCAGCAATTTTCTCTCAATACAGGCCAGTGAGACCACAGATGTTACCACTTATTCCCAACTTGTGCTTGTACTGTGCTACATTGATGCCAAAAACAATGTACAGGAGAGGTTTTTTGAGTTTATTCCTCTGCAATCAACTACAGCGGATTCCATTGTTGCAGCACTACAAGAACGCCTTGCTGTCGTCCTTCCAAAAGATTAGAGGCGTAAACTCATATCCCAAGCCTATGATGGAGCCAGCGTGATGAGGGATGCCACTGCAGGTGTTTAAAAGAAGATACAAGATGTGTACCCAAATGCCCATTACATCCACTGCTATGAACATCAGCTAAATTTAATAATGCAACAGGCAGCTTCTCTAATACCCAAAGTAAGAGTTTTTTTCTGACTTTGGGGGATATGCCAGCTTTTTTACAAGGTCATCCAAGCGCACACAGGTTCTTGATAAAATTGTTGCCCATAGACTACCAACATCAAGTAATGTGAGATGGAACTTCAAAAGCCGTGCTGTCAATACAGTGTTTGAGCGCAGAGAGGACCTCATCAACTATTTTGAAAATATACAAGAATCAGGTGAATTTGACCCTCTTACCATCAGAGAGGCAAGGAGCCTTTGCCTCGCAGCTGGATAATCCAGATTTTAAGTTTTTGCTGACACTTTTCCACAACATAATGCCACATGTGGACTTCCTCTATGACAAACTCCAGAAGAAGGACATAGATTCAGTACAAATTTAGGGAAGCATCAGATCAGGTAGCAGCTGTATTCCTCCTTTTTCATGTGCTGTTATTATTATTATTTTTTGTTTGATTATTATTACTCATACATTTTGCAGAAATTCTCTCCAATCCCTGGGTGACCAAAGCAGCGAAGGTGGTTCTCAAGTTCAACCGACAAGGCGGCATTCGCTCAATCCAGATGGCCAGAAATGCATTGCATCAGAGGTAAGTTTTTAATTGTTGCTATATATGTCTTTTTGATAGCTCCCTCTCATTGATATGAAGACTGTAAAGAAAAAAAATTCTTGCAATATTCATCTAATAATTATGTCATGTAAAAGGGTTTGTTATTCACTCTAGTGGATAACATTAGTAGTATGGCCTTCTTCTCTGTTAGCAGCCTGAGTATCATAAATGCATGAAAATTGACATATTTACTCTAAATGTCTTGCCCATGTGTATGGATTTTTGAGAAATTATGGATTCAAAACCACTGAAACTGATCTCCTTTTATAACTTAAAACTGAACATTTTGTAGATTGCAGTCTGAAACCTTTAAAATGACCAGTTTTAAGTTATAAAGGGAGATCAGTTTCAGTGTTTTTGGATCAATAATTTCTCAGAACTCCATACACATGGACAAGACATTGAGAGTAAATATGTCAATTGTCATGCATTTATGATGCTCAGGGAGCCAACAGAGATGAAATTGACTTTTTGTCATGATGACTAAATAATTTTTGTTTTTATCCTTCACTCTATAGGTCTGCAATACCATACTATTGCACACCCAGGAACGTTTTTCATTCACAAACCACCTTGCTAGTTTGAACAATATACAGTGGAATTTCCTGAAGATTCACTGAATCCATTGCTCAATAAGGCAAAGTTGAAGACAGAGCTTAGTCTCATCTACATCAAAGATGAATTCAGGAATTGTCGTGGTGCTGTGCACCTATTCCAAGTGTTTATGGAGAACATTCTTGGAAAAGTATTTGGAGAGACTGTCACCTTGCTGAAGATTCTCATCACCACCCCCATGACCACAGCAGAAGCTGAGAGGTGTTTCTCAACATTGAAGACAGGACAGGCTGAATGCATTGGCCATGCTGTCCATGGAAAAGAGACAGGTCAGTGAAATAACTGACTTCTACCAGAAGGACGTGGAAAAATTTGCAAGCCAGAAGGAAAGGAGAGCAAAGTTTCTTTACAAATAGTATTACAGGCATCAATGCCACCATTTGGATTTATTCACCCTTTACTCTGAATTTGAGTTTTTTTTTTTTTGTTTGTTTTTTTGGTTAACCACTTCCGGACCGCCGTACGTCGTTTTACGGCGGTACTTTGAAGTGGAATACCGTTGTTTTGGTAGCAGATAGCTACCATAACCCCAGTATCTATTTTTTCAGCCAGCGATTCTGCGTCAGATAAAAGTGGTCTTAGCGGCGGATTCGCCGCAAGATCACTTTTATCAGCGGCGGGAGAGGTGCCCCCCCCTCCCGCCGCTTTCCCGGCGGAGAAGATCGACTCCTTCCCCCCCAGTGTCCGTGAGCCGAGTGAGCGGCTGAAGCTGTTCACCTGGCTCCATAACATGGCTGGGCGGAAGCTACGTCACAAGTAGCTTCCGCCCAATGCTCTTAAAGGGGACATTTTTTTTTCCCCCTGCCATTTTTTTCAAATTTTTTTTTTTAATGCATTTTAGTGTAAATATGAGATCTGAGGTCTTTTTGACCCCAGGTCTCATATTTTGGAGGTCCTGGCATGCTTTTTTCTATTACAAGGAATGTTTACATTTCTTGTAATAGGAAAAAAGTGATCAAAATTTTTTTTTAAAAAAGAAAGTTGTAAAAATAAAAATTAAAAAGTAAATGACATAATTAAAAAAAAAGAAAAAAAATTTAAAGCGCACCGTCCTTGCGAGCTTGCGCGCAGAAGCGAACGCATACGTAAGTCCCGCCCACATATGAAAACGGTGTGCAAACCACACATGTGAGGTATCGTCGCGATCGTTAGAGCGAGAGCAATAATTCTAGCCTTAGACCTCCTCTGTAACGCAAAAATGCTAACCTGTAGAATTTTTTAAACGTCGCCAATGGAGATTTTTATGTTGCAAAGTTTGTCGCCATTCCGCGAGCGGACGCAATTTTGAAGCATGACATGTTGGGTATCATTCGGCGTAACATTATCTTTCACAATATGGAAAAAAATTGACCTAACTTTACTGTTGTCTTATTTTTTAACTCAAAAAAATGATTTTTTTTAAAAAAAATTGCGCTTTTAAGACCGCTGCGCAAATACGGTGTGACATAAAGTTTTGCAATGGCCGCCATTTTATTCTCTAGGGTCTTAGAAAAAAAATATATATAATGTTTGGGGGTTCTAAGTAATTTTATAGCAAAAAAACCTGTTTTTAACTGATAACCTCCAAACTCCAAAAAGAGGCTCGGTCTTAAAGTGGTTAAACAATAAAGTTTGTTTAAAAAAACAACTGTTTGATTCATGGTACATTTATTGCATTCTTTAACAATTGACCTAAACATTACCATTTTCAAAATTTTATCCACCAGTAATGATAAATAATCACCTGATAGAAGGCTATTTACAGTGCTACATTACCAACAGTTTAATTTTTCTATTTGATTGCACACCCAAAAATTTTGAGCACCAGCCGGCACTGTCAGGAGTCCTAACACAATGGGTTGAATCTATAAGGGGTCTGGCTTACAAGAAGTGGGGGAGGTCAAAAAGAGGGGCGGGTCTGGCGCCCCCCATCCAAAAATTTCACCAACCGCCACTGCTGGGGGGTCCTTCAAATTTGCTTCAAGATACTTTCCTACCTCTTATATTGCCTCAGGCGCCACTGGTAAGGCTGGGGGTAGCGATCTTGATCCAGCATATATGCCCAATACAAGTAAAATCCTCTCACTTGGACCTCCACAGGCGCTATGTTATCCTGCCTAGAGAATTCTTATCTACTCCATTTTACCATGAATGTTTATGCTCCAAATTCTTGCCAGATTGCTATCCTCACCTCGGTCTTTAACCACTTGACCACTGGGCACTTAAACCCCCTTAACAACCAGACCAATTTTCAGCTTTCAGCGCTCTCACACTTTGAATGACAATTACTCAGTCATGCAACACTGCACCCATATGAAATTTGGGTCCTTTTTTTCACACAAATAGAGCTTTCTTTTGGTGGTATTTAATCATCGCTGGGTTTTTTATTTTTTGCGTTATAATTAAAAAAAGACCGAAAATTTGGTAAAAAAAATGAATTTTTCTTCGTTTCTGTTATAAAATTTTGCAAATTAGTAATTTTTCTTCATAAATTTTGGCCAAAATTTAAAAATATTGTCTTTGCTTCTTTTTAAGTAAAAAAAATGGTTTAAAAGCCAGAAAAAAATTAATATTGCGTTTTTTATTTTTTGGGTCGCTACTAATTTATGGTGGTTTTCTTTCGAGATAAACACACTTTTTTTCCTGGGTTTAAAGTATACCCACGTCACAACGTACTGACTCATTAACAGTAAGTTTCACACTCTCGCGACTTTCGACTTTTAACCAGACCAACAATTCCCCCAAATTCACGGGTCACCAGTTCACCAATTTCTGGCTCCACTCCTATCGTTAGACCGTTCTTAAACCTCGTATTTGTAAGTACCATTTTACCTC
>BLSH010170641.1:125107-141374 GCA_018402905.1 Glandirana rugosa
TGGATGGATGGTTGAGCACGGCTGGGTAGGTGAGCATGGATGGATGGATGGATGAGCACGGCTGGGTGGATGAGCATGCATGGATGGATGGATGGGTGAGCATGGATGGGTGGGTGAGGATGGATTGGGTGAGGATGGGTGGGTGGTGGGTGGCTGATGATGGCTGGGGGGTGGTGGGTGGGTGGTAAATGGATGATGGGGGGTGCATTGTGTCACTAGGCAGCGCTGTGGGCATTACACATCGCCCACAGCGCTGCAGCACGTCCTCTCTCCCCCCTCTCTCCTCTCACACTGCACCGATTGGTGCGGAGAGGAGAGAAAAGCCGGCGCTTCCACCGGCTTGTTTACATGTGATCACTCTGTCATTTGACGGCGCGATCATGTGGTGAAAGGCCGCTCACAGCGGCCATTCACCACGATCCGTGATCAGTCGGGTCCCCCGGACCCGACAGTCACGGATGTTCCCGTGTGCGCGCCCCAGGGGGCGCGCGGGAAGCGCGATTCTGGGAGGACGTTAATAGACGTCCTCCCAGAATTAAGCAACCGCTCTGTAGATGTCATTTGTCTATAGAGCGGTTGTTAAGTGGTTAAGAAATTACAGCGTTTTGCTCAGCCCTTTATGATTGTTGGGCGTGATTTCAATACAGTGTGCTCACCTGCAAGGGATAGACAGACTCTGTTCCACTTCACTTCATCTAGACGAGTGCAGGCTCTGTCTATCTCCTTTCGTAAACTCCTCGGCACACACCACCTTTAAGATTCTTGGAGCATCAAACATCCCATCAGTAAACAATACACGTTCTATTCCCCCCTCATAAAATGTACTCCAGGCTAGATCTTTTTTTTATTTCTGCCCCTCTTCTCACCAGTGTAGTTTCCTCTGACATTGGTCCGTTCACATGGTCGGATCACTCTCCTATATTTCTGGATCTCACCATGTCAGCTGCCTCTCCAATGTCATTAGCATCTGAACGATTTCCTTTTACACCACAATAGCACCAGCACCCAGCTTTCCCATGCCTTGGAGGAGTTTTTTCAACTAAACCAAGGTTCTGTCTCAGAGGTGTCCACCCTGTGGGAAGCCCACAAGTCTTTTTTCAGGGGCCAATGTATTTCTTTGGGCTCACGCTTAAAATAAGACAATAATGCTTTCAAATCCTCCTTACTAAGCAAACTGCATCTCTTGGAAAAATTACTCTACAATCCCGCACAGTGGCATGCCTCCAGGAGGTGGCCTCCCTTCGGAATCAACTCAAAACTTTAAGTATGAAACATATTGCTAAGACTCTCCTGTGGTCCAAGCAGTTTAGATGAATTTTCTAATAAACCTCATAGAATGCTGATTAATAAGCTAAAGCCCTGCTCTTTTCACTCTTTTCCTGTTTTTCTTCTCCAATCAGATGGTACGCCCACGTACTGTCCCCGAACTATGGCCAAAGCATTTGGTGCTTTTTACCAGAAACTTTATAATTGCTTAACCACTGAAAATAACTTTAACTTCGATCAGGATGCCTTTGACAACTTCTTTTCCACATTTCAACTTCCAAAATTATCCTCTGCCAATTTAAAAATGCTTAATGCAGCTGTTAATCTGGAAGAGCTGACACAAATCCTTAAACATCTCCCTGCTCATTAATCCTCAGGCCCGGATGGTCTTCCCTATTCATATTATAAGTGTTTTTCCAAAATCTTAGCCCCACACATGTTAACACCGTATAATTCTCTTTTCAAGGGTAAGATCCCACATTCCCAATTCTTGCATTCCTTCATAACGGTTATACCGAAACTGGGCAGGGATCCACCCCTTCCCGACAATTACAGGCCTATTGCTCTCTTAAGGTATGATTATAAATTTACGAAAATCCTAGCTAACCGTCTGACCCAACTTCTTCCCAAATGAATTGATAGAGATCAGGTAAGGTTTGTTCTTGCTAGACACACTGGAGACAAAGCTAGGCGTACCACTAATCTTATTGACCTAATGAACAAATTCCACCATCCAGTGCTCGTACTAAGTCTCAACGCACAAAAGACCTTTGACAGGCTGTCATGGCCATATACAGTATCTCACAAAAGTGAGTACACCCCTCACATTTTTATTATACCTTTTCATGTTACAACACTGAAGAAATTACACTTTGCTACAATGTAAAGTAGTGAGTGTACAGCTTGTATAACAGTGTAAATTTGCTGACCCCTCAAAATAACTCAACACACAGCCATTTATGATTAAAGTTACATTGTCCCCTTGGCAATCAGATTTTAAAACAAAATTTTAAGGCACCTCATTCCAAAGACACATGTGTTACTGGGTAAAGCGGGGCTCCCTGAGGGGATTATGCGGTGCAAGGGAATAGAGTCCAAGACACAGAGAATTCATAAAAATAATGAAGCTTTATTTGTGACACAATGTCAATTAAAAAGGAAAAAAGGGTACTTTGCAAGTACAGTACATAAGGTTAAAAATCTGGTGATCCAGGAATTTGAGATGGGGGTTACCCAAACGGTGGTTTACAATAAAGTGGTCATGTTGTTATGCCAACATGTTTCGCCTTCGCAGGCTTCCTCAGGGGATCTGATTGACCGCCACCATATAGGTGCTTGAATGATAAAAATACAGATTAAGCAACAACTACACATGCATTATAACCCTTAATACAGTCTACGAAATATTGATATGTGGGAGTTGGACTATCACTCTATTGAGAGGTCAACCCCCCGTTTCCTCCAAAGATGGAATGCCCAGCAGGACTTACCAGGACACACACCCGATCACATGCAAGGGAGGCGCAGCAAGCCTGCAACCAGAAGGGGGCCCAGCACTCTGCAACTGCGGGAGACACGTAAAGTCCAGGCTGGGATGGAACAATAGACACAATAAGTAACATAGTTCAAAGGGAAAGAAAGCGTGAAAGAGACACTATATAGTGTACAACTTAAAAACAAGCTAATCATCTTAATACTGCACGTACAACTGTGCAGAGCATGGCACTATTCACCAAGGAGTATAAATATTACACTTTGCATATAACACTAGTTTTGAATACAGAAGGGACTTACATGTGTCACATAATGAAATGGAATAAGCTGGGGGAGCAAGTGCCAAAACACACAAACAAAGCCTCTGAGAGACCATTTAGGGTCAAATACCCACTTTAGCAGTTGAAGACAGAAGGCCAAGGAACACACCTAGAGCAGAGCATGTAGATAAAAGTATTATGTAGACTAATGTCCTGAAGATATGGTATCAAAATGAGCACCAAAACAGGCAGGTCATAAATGAACGCCATAAATAAGGGATATGTGTAACAGAATAAATAAGCCAACAGGGATATAAAGAGGAAAACACCTCTTATTTTAAAGTTATGCAAGATGATAGGGAAGAAGGAATATAATGTGAACAGGCTGGCTCATTATGACTTGAAAGCCAATGATAATAAAAGATTCATAATGAATGCCTCATAGAGCTAGGTGAAAAATAACTGCATATACCTATGAGTTCATTATGTATGGCAAAGAAAAAACACAGTGCAGATTGGGAAACATATAGTGTAAGGATGAAAGGGAAGTTATTTATGACCAAACATCAGCATATAGGAATAGTTAGCAGCTGGTTGAAAGAGAAGGTCCGAGCGCTTATAGCATTATGTACAAGATAGATCATTATACTTAAATGATTACCTGCAGTGCGATCCACACAGACAAGCGCCCCCAGTCTCCAGCTGATAAATAAGTGGGAGTCGCCGGCTTTATGCATCTCCCACTCGGCCGGCATCTGACGTCACCGGCCGAGTGCAGATGTGATCCATGCGCCAACAGTCCGGGTCCAGCTGGAAACTCCAAACCCCATGGTGCATAGCTGATGAAGGAGGCGGGAACTGGGCATGAGTGTCAGGCGGAAGGGCCGGACCTCCATCCCGTGTCCCGTCATGGTGGAGGCATTGCCAGGCAACAGGGGATAGAGAGTCCCACACAGCTGTCAATGACAGGTGGATCAGTGATCCTGGGCACCAAATAAGTGGGTATGGGAGCCTCACCATGGGAAAGGGGGCAAGCTGGAGAATAACCAGCGCCCCCTTGCGTCCATACAGTGGAAATGTGCGCCGCAGTTCCCAGTGGTAGAGGGCCCGCAATGCACACCCAACAATGGGGGGAGCATCCTGGCACTTGAAGGGACCTGTCAGGAGGGCTGTTTTATTGTTCCATCCCAGACTGCACTTTACGTGTCTCCGGCAGTTGCCGAGTGCTGGGCCCCCTTCTGGTTACGGACTTGCTGCGCCTCCCTTGCATGTGATCGGGTGTGTGTCCTGGTAAGTCCTGCTGGGCATTCCATCTTTGGGGGAAAAGGGGGGTTGACCTCTCAACAGAGTGATAGTCTAATTACCACATATCAATATTTCGTAGACTGTATCAAATGTTATAATGTATGTTTAGTTGTTGCTTACCCTGTATTTTTATCGTTCAAGCACATATATGGTGGCGGTCAATCAGATCCCTTGAGGAAGCCTGTGAAGGCGAAACATGTCGGGATAACAACATGACCACTTTATTGTAAACCACCATTTGGGTAACCACCATCTCTAATTCCTGGATCACCAGCTTTTTAACCTTATGTACTGTACTTGTAAAGTACCCTTTTGTCCTTTTTAATTGACATTGTGTCACAAATAAAGCGTCATTATTTTTATGAATTCTCTGCGTCTTGGACTCTATTCCCTTGCACCAAATAATCCCTTCAGGGAACCCCGCTTTACCCAGTAACACAGCCATTTATGTCTAAACCGCTGGAAAAAAAAGTGAGTACACCCCTAAGTGAAAATATCCAAATTGGGCCCAATCATCCCTCCCCGGTGTCATGTGACTCGTTAGTGTTACAAGGTCTCAGGTGTAAATGGGGAGTAGGTGTATTAAATTTGGTGTTATCACTCTCACTCTCTCATACTGGTCACTGGAAGTTCAACATGGCACCTCATGACAAAGAACTCTCTGAAGATCTGAAAAAAGAATTGTTGCTCTACATAAAGATGGCCTAGGCTATAAGATGGTTGCCAAGACCCTGAAACAGAGCTGCAGCATGGTGGCCAAGTCCATACAGAGGTTTAACAGGAGAGGTTCCACTCGGAACAAGCCTCACCATGGTCGACCAAAGAAGCTGAGTGCACATATTCAGCATTATATCCAGAGGTTGTCTTTGGGAAATAGATGTATGAGTGCTGCCAGCATTGCTGCAGAGGTTGAAGGGGTGGGGGGTCAGCTTGTCAGTGTGCAGACCATACGCCGCACACTGCATCAAATTGGTCTGCATGGCTGTCGTCCCAGAAGGAAGCCTCTTCTAAAGATGACGCATAGGAAAGCCCACAAGCAGTTTGCTGAAGACAAGCAGACTGAGGACATGGATTACTGGAACCATATCCTGTGGTCTGATGAGACCAAGATAAACTTATTTGGTTCAGATGGTGTCAAGTGTGCGTGGCGGCAACCAGCTGAGGAATACAAAGACAAGTGTGTCTTGAATACAGTCAAGCATGGTAGTGGGAGTGTCATGGTCTGGGACTGCATGAGTGCTGCCGGCACTGGGGAGCTACAGTTCATTGAGGGAACCATGAATGCCAATGTGTACTGTGACATACTGAAGCAGAGCATGATCCCCTCCCTTCTGAGACTGGGTTGCAGGGCAGTATTCCAACATGATAACACACCTTCAAGATGACCACTGCCTTGCTAAAGAAGCTGAGGGCAAAGGAGATGGACTGGCCAAGCATGTCTCCAGACCTAAGCCCTATTGAGCATCTGTGGGGTATCCTCAAATGGAAGGTGGAGGAGCACAAGGTCTCTAGCATCCACCAGCTCAGTGATGTTGTCATGGAGGAGTGGAAGAGGACTATAATGGCAACCTGTGAAGCTCTGGTGAACTTCATGCCCAAGAGGGTTAAGGCAGTGCTGGAAAATAATGGTGGCCACACAATTACATTGTAGCAAAGTGTAATTTCTTCAGTGTTGTCACCTGAAAAGATATAATAAAATATTTACAAAAATTGTAGGGATGTACTCACTTTTGTGAGATACTGTATGTTCGCCACTCTCGATATGGCTCTGTATTCCCTTCCCACTTTCCAAGACCAGATGTCAGCCTTTCAATTACATTCTTTTCTCAATTGTCTAATCACATCAGGCAGGGGTGCCTTTGTCAACCCTTCTTTTTATTTTGTGTTTGGAACCCCTGGCTGCGGCCATTTGCACTCAACCCGACATTAAAGGTGTTTTGATGCGACAGAGGAAATATAAACTTTCACTCTTACCTGATGACATCCTTCTGACCTTAACTAACTTACTAACTATTATCGCCTCCATCTGTACACGACTTGTTGGCGACTTTTGGATCCCTTTCAGGTTATAAAGTTAATACATCAAAAACCGAAGCCCTTCCAATCCTCCTCCCTTCAGACCTTCTAACCACTCTACAACAGACTTACCCCTATAGATGGGGCTTCAATCCCTAAAATATTTGGGTGTTCAGTTGACCCCCACAAACTCCTCCCTATATACTGTCAATTATCCTCCCCTCTTTAAGGAAATCCAGCATTTATTGAAGCAATGGGATACATATGCTATCTCCCTGTTAGGTAGAATAAATGAACTAAAAATGTCTATACTCCCCAAGCTTCTATACCTCTTTGAGACTCTTCCTGTTCCAATCACTCTATCTTAGTTGAAACTCCTCCAACGCTGGTTCTTGAACTTTATCTGGCATAACAAGGCTCATCATATCGCAAGCTCAGTGGTTCTCTCCCCTCGTAACCGAGGGGGATTGGGAGCCTCTGATATTGGGAAATACTTCTACGCTACACACTTACATACCATAGCATTATGGTCAAGTCAATATGCCCCTGATCGATGGTCAGAAATTGAGATGGGTTCCCTTTATCCAGTTCACCCCTGTTCCTTGGTGTGGTCACCCTCCCTTCACGCTGACCCGGCTCTGAAACACTCCGGTTTAGCTCCTATGCTGTTTACCTTACTGGTTTGGAGGGCCACCTACAAGAAGTACTCTCTTTCCTCACCGTGCACCCCCCCCCCTATCTAATGCCCTCTACGCTGATCCCTGTGCCTGTTGGCTATGTGGCCTAGATAATGGTTTACTGCTCCATATTTTCTGGCAATGTCAGTTGATGCAGACCTTCTGGACTGAGGTCTTGGCCATAATCCAATCTCTGTTTGACATATCCTTGCCGCTCGATCCCCTACACTATTTTGTGGGCCTTCCTTTCCCTGGGCTTAAAAAGCCAGTTAAGCAGCTGTGTTTTCACATCCTATTAGCCACAAGGGGAGTTATTCTAATGAATTGGTGGTCGGCTCAGCCCCCATCACTTCACATGCTTGTAAACACCATATCTGAAACTGGAATACCTCACTGCGTCTGCCTACAATGTGGTGACACATTTTAATTAGATTTGGGATCTGTGGGATCAATCTATATATGGTTCCCCCACATATACACCCTGACCTCCATTCCTGGTTATATATATAGATTTCATCTTGTTGTATTTCTATGTTTTATTAAAATTACCCCCATGGTCTTCCCTCCCCACCTTTCCTCTCCCCCCTTTTTACTCCCTCATCTCTCTTGTGGTAATTGAATCTGATCAGCCTTTAAATTAACATAAGTCATTGTTCACTGTGACCTGCTCTGAATGTAAGTTTTCTTTATGTGTTATTTTACATACCATATGTACCTGTTAATTCTGTTTACATCTCGCTTTCAGAATTGTTACCTGTACTACAGTGCAACCTGTACATTTATATTCACGCATCTCTGTATTCTATGTTTACTATGACCCTGATCAAAAGTTTACACACCCTGGTGATTTTGGCCTGATAACATGCACACAAGTTGACACAAAGGGGTTTGAATGGCTATTAAAGGTAACCATCCTCATCTGTGATATGATTGCTTGCAATTAGTTTATGTGTATAAAAGGCCAATGAGTTTCTGGACTCCTGACAGACCCTTGCATCTTTCATCCAGTGCTGGAATGACGTTCATGGATTCTGAGTCATGGGGAAAGCAAAATAATTGTCAAAGGATCTGTGGGAAAAGGTAGTTGAACTGTATAAAACAGGAAAGGCATATAAAAAGATTTTCAAGGAATTAAGAATGCCAATCAGCAGTGTTCAAACTCTAATCAAGAAGTGGAAAATGAGGGGTTCTGTTGAAGCCAAACCACGGTCAGGTAGACCAACTAAAATTTCAGCCACATCTGCCAGGAAAATTGTTTGGGATGCAAAGAAAAACTCACAAATAACTTCAGGACTTTCTGAAAACATGTGGTGTGGCTGTTTCGAGATGCACAATAAGGAGGCATTTGAAGAAAGATGGGCTGCATGGTCGAGTCGCCAGAAGAAAGCCATTATTACGCAAATGCCACAAAGTATCCTGCTTACAATACGCCAAACAGCCCAGAGACAAACCTTAAACCTTCTGGATGAGGCTCTTTATCTTCTCAGATGGTAAAGCTGCCCTTTAGAAAGTCCTGAAGTTATTTGTGGGTTTTTCTTTGCATCCCGAACAATTTGGAGTGATGAGACCAAAATTGAGCTTTTTGGCCACAACCATAAACGCTACATTTGGAGAGGAGTCAACAAGGCCTGTGAAACACGGAGGTGGGTCACTGATGTTTTGGGGATGTGTGAGCTACAAAGGGACAGGGGATTTTGTCAAAATTGATGGCAAGATGAATGCAGTATATTATCAAAATATACTGGAGGAACATTTGCATTCCTCAGCCAGGAAGGTGCGCATGGGATGTACTTGGACATTCCAACTTAACAATGATCCAAAACACAAGGCCAAGTCGACCTGTCACTGGCTACAGCATTATAAACTGAAGGTTCTGGAGTGGCCATCTCAGTCTCCTGACCTCAATATCAATGAGCCACTCTGGGGAGATCTCAAACGTGCAGTTCATGCAAGACACCCCAAGAATTTCCAGGAACTGGAGGCTTTTTGCCAATAGGAAAGGGCAGCTTTACCATCTGAGAAGATAAAGAGCCTCATCCACAAATAACACAAAAGACTTCAAGCTGTCGTTGATGTTAAAGGGGGCAATACATGATATTAAGAACTGGGGTATGTAAACTTTTGATCAGGGTAGTTTCTGTTGTCATTATGATTTAAAAAGAGTAAACACAGTTGGTTGATAATAAATGGCTTCAGCCGAACACTAACCATGAGTGAAAGAAAATTTTTTTTGTTCTCATTCATATTCTCTGAAAAATGGCCAGAACTCATAAATTCTTCCAGGGTATGTAAACTTGTGAGCATAACTGTATATTGCAAGCTGTCAGTCCTTAGTGCTGGGCAGATCACTTGCATTGTGAGTACTATTTGTTATTGATAAGAAGTTTTAATAAAGCTACATTGTTACTCTACAGGCCCTATTCTCTGTGCTTTACTTAATGGACCCTTGGGGAAATGTTAAAAAAACCAGAAAGTCATCTACTCTGTTTATCAAGCATCATTACACAGCAGATTTTGACTATCTGGTAATAAGGGGTCAATTAAATTTCATCAGTGATTATAAGTAAGTGGGGGGGGGGCACTTTTGATAGTGTGAAACACTAGTACTTTATTTTAGCCTAGTCTTTGCACATCCATTGTATCAAATGGACACTAATATTGCGTATAGACTTACTGTATATGATGTATATGAATTTTTTGTTATGCACCAGCGCTTTCACTTTTCAAATTAGAAATAATTTGTGGTGGGAGGGTTATGCGTTTTATTTACCTTCTTGGTAAGTGCTGCATATTTAAGTGATATATAATTTAAGGATACCTCAAGGCTAATTTAGTGAAGGTTTGAGAAACGTCAGAGAAATGTGTGAATATTTATTTTAATGATTTTAATGATTTTATTTTAATGATCAAATTATGTAAAAGGCAAATTCCTGTTCACGTTAAACACCCAATCATGTGCAGAGGTTTTTAACTTCATTGAATCAACAAAATGCATTTTCAAAGTTTGAGTGAAGATGCTCAACTCCTAGAGTAAATCAACCTCCTTTCTGAAGAAACTTCACTCTGCTTCTTAATGAATACAGTGAAGCTGTGTTCACTACTGTCATGTGGTTGTCTTGTTTTTTATGCATTTATTATTTCTATTGCACATGGTTTGCTGTTCCAAATGTCTTCACCGTATTCAGCCATCTTTTGGGGCTGAATTGGATGTTCCACAGTAAATCCATTATAATACAACCTTTTTTACCATGATTAACAATAATTTGGTAGAAAAAAATGCATCAGCAAACTATGCCAGGAATGCAGAACAAGGTAGGCAAACCTGGGTGGCTTATGTCCTTGTCTTGTACGACAGATGGTATAAGGGAGCTTCTCCCCCATTTGTTGTGATATTTTTACCAAGTTCATGCCAGTGTCCCCATGTGGCTTCAGAATTCACCAGTGTATGACTAGCAGCTGTCACCAGACAAAGTCTTACAGCTGCCTGGAGCAGGGGACTCAGATTACTAACACAAACATGAAAATGTAGCCTTGGTACAGGATATAGGGCATCACTGGCTTATTAACAGATATGCTAACAGTTACAATTTATACCCTTTTGTAGTATTAAATTATGCAGTGTGTGTATGAAACTGCAAAGCTAGTTCAAATATTTTGTTACCTTGTACACATGATCCTCCCTAAACTCTCTCAACAGTCTGCAAAAGAGCTGTTCTTCAGTTCATTCAAATTCTCTTGAGAGTTTACATGGCCATACAAACCTGTGAACATTTTATTAAATATAAGTACTATTGTGTATTAGCATACAGCACATCAATACTTCATTGCATTCAATGAACTCACCAAGAAAACATTTTAATAAGTCAGTAAAAAAGAGTAAATTGAAAATTGGTTGGTGTGGGTTACTGTAGCTTGTTGGGTTGGTGTGGGTTGGCGTACCTTGAACCCGAGAAAAGGAGTTAATCTGGCACATAATAAGCCACATTGCAATTTGTAGGTTTTGAATTTGTACAGTGTCTGCTGTAACCAATTAGACACTTTGCAACGTTTTTATTTAGACAATAGCAAAAGCAAGAATAAAGCAAACTGCTTTAACCAACAGCAGTGAACTATCCTTTAACTAACCTTCTTACAGTAAATTAAATTAAAATCTGCTTGATTCATAAAGATATTACTACATTTTTCACAAATCCCCTTATTCCTCCATTCAACGTGTATGTAACAAAACAGGATGCACTCTTCTGTAGCAACAAATTGATCAACTCAGTACCAGCATGTTTCACCCTCATCAATGCCAGGCCATTTATTCGTTTTTTAGCACTGTGGTACTTTGACTGACAATTACTCAAATTCATTTTATATAATTTTTTTGGTGGTATTTAAACAAACATTTTTTTTAACTTTTCCTATATAAAAGAAAACTATTTCCATTATTTTCTTTTTTTAAAACATAGCAAATAAAAATGCCAGGAGAGCACAAAACCCTCAAAGTGACATCTTTTTGGAAAGTAGACCTCCCCAGGTGATTTGATTTATTTGCCACATTTTTTTTGGAAATTAAACAACGGCCAGAACAGAGGGGGTTAAAACATGGAGATTGATATTAGTGTACTAGGTACATTATTAAAAGTGCAGGTCATACACAGAGGGATCAAGAGGTGAAGGGATTCATGTTCAGGTCACATACAGTAACAGGATGGGATGAATTACAGATGTGCAGAGTACGATAGCTGAAGGGCTAATACACAGGTCAGATCAGAGAAAGGATGTTGGCTATATGTACAGAAAATTAGTCAATTAACAGTAGGTGGATGGGTTGTTATACTGTTGGTACTGCACTGGATTGAACTGGTACTGGCTGGAGGCCAGGCATATTTAATTCCTTTCACACCCAGATCTGTTACTCCATTATTACCCATTTATTGTATGCTGGGGTTAGTCTATAAAACTGGGCAAAAGGAAAATCATGTATTATAACAATTAGATTGCTTCTGACATTTACCAAGTGCAAATTTGTAAATTAAGGTAAAAATCAGATGTAATTCCATGTACAACCCCTTCAGTTCTACTGTTCTCTTCCTTTTACCATAGGTTATGCATTCTTAAGCTGGCCATAAATGAATTCCGCTGGTTCAGCTGACTGTACCGGCTGAATTTTCATCCATGTGCAGTCACTATGGTTGAACAGATGTCGATCTACTATTCAACATCTGTTCAATCGCCCTGTCAAATAAAAGCTCTTTGATCAGCCCAAATCAATAAAAATAGTACCATTCACATGCCCCCCAAACCTGTGTCATTCAGTCAGATCAGCATGTGAATAGACTGGTGCAAGAACAGAATCGGCTTGTCATTCTAGAGGAAACCTCAACAAAATGGTGACCTTCTGCACACATATACGACTCCCTGTTGCATAAATATAAATAAAATCAGTAAAAGATGGCTTCAGTTCCTGTTCTCCACCTGTAGAAAACTCTTCAGATGTGTTTCGCTCTTTTAGAGGCTTAATCAGTGTCTGTGTGAAGATGGTCACCATTTTGTTGAAGTCTGCTTGATCAGCACTGCAGGCAATGGACTGCAGCACTGATCCATGTATTATGACAGCAGGGGAGTCTCCCCACTGTCAGGATACAATAGCATAGTGAGCCATCTCAAATGTGTGGATGGGGACTCGGTTCAGCTTGAACAATGTATGGCCAGCTTTATACCTAGTGGGTGTAGTGTTAAAATGGACCTAAAGCAAAGCAAATGCTATGTTATAAGGAACATTTAGAAATGTAAACCTGATAATGGTACCTTTTATCTGAAATTCCTCATGAAAAATCAGCAGTGAACTTCCTGCTGAAGGTGCCTAGGCACTCCTGTATCTTGCACCTACAGCCATATAGCTGTATATCTGCAGTGTGAGATGAAGACACTGCTGCCTCTGACTACAAGTCTATGATGATGCCACTACTGTGCTTCTCACTGCTCTACTTGCTGGATGCTCTAGCATGAGAAATCAAAGCCCTCCCTCTACCAAGATGTCCACCTCTGCACACAGACAAAGAAAAGGCATGGTAAGTTAGTGTTAGAAAAAAAAGATTCAGGGGGACCCCTAGGAATACTGATGAGTAGTCCTTTGCCCTCTGCCTACCCTTTTCTACCTTTTTTGGGCACAGCTTCTACAGTTAAGTCCATCTTGCGGGATCTCATAGTTAAAAAAAAAAAAATAATAAAAACACAAAAAAAAGTTTGTCCATTTTTTTCTGTCACTACAATAAGATTGATATGCTAAAGTAAAGCATTTTTCACTAAGATAATAAATAAGTAGTCGCCTCAAACTTTACATATGAACAAAGGAATTCTGATTTTTACAGTAATGACTGGATGTTTGAAGGGAACGCAGGTTCACTTGGCTAGGTGAAAATGTAAATTATGGCCATGTCGTAAATCAGTTGTTCTCAACCTCAGTCCTCAAGTACCTCCAACTGGCCATGTTTTCAGGCTTTCCTTTACTTTGCACAACTGCTTTAAATTAAAATCAATGACATGGTATTAATAAGACTTATTTTATCTAAGGGAAGTTCCCAAAGCATGGTCATTTGGGGGTACTTGAGGACTGAGGTTGAGAGCCACTGTCGTGATTGCAGATGATATCAGAATCAGGAAATTCCTACTAAATTTGAATTCAAATATTCACTAATCATTCTTTCAGATTGCTGAATAATATACAATGATGATGTTAATTTAGAAATTTTAATTATGCATTGTACTGGCAGCATCTTGGTGGACACAAGCAGGGTGTTAGCTGATTGGATCATGTATACTGAGAAATCGCAGCAATGCTTAAAGATTTGAACCTGAGTAAAAAGCTAAACTGACAAATTTATAATTCACCACTAGAGGGCTCTATAGTAGCTTTTATCACATGCTCAGAATTCTGTCTTGATACTTCTTTGCTTAAATGTATGCTGTGTATGTACTGTATAAAGCATTTAGTAATATAGAAATCATATTAATTAAACCTATAACCCAATAATGAATTTTACTGCACTAAATTCAATTCAAGCAAAAATTAAATGTGTTACTCTGAATAATTCCAAGCTATGCCTAACAGTGTTTTTAGAATACGGGATGTAGCATTCTTGTGTACTATTTTGTGCTAAGCTGGATCATTGATGCGAATGTTAAATTTACAAAAATTCATGTGTCATTCCTTTCTGTGCATCTTTAGACCTGAACAATAGAAAATCTGTATTCTTAGGCTCTTCTTCTGGCAATTCAAATAACACATTAACAAAAACATATGTTGACATGTTTGTGCATTAAAATCATAATTTTTTTGGGATAAGTAGGAGCATTCAGTGATGTGTGGCATAAAGACTGGCTCCTACATACACATCAGTGTTGCCAACCCGCCAGTATTGTTACTGGCAGTCAGTAAAAAACAGGCAATTTTCTCCTGCCAGTAAATGCCAGTAAAAGGAAAAGGTTCCCAGTAAAAAATATGGCTGTGATGCTAGGCTCAGTCTGGAGCCAGCCAAAACCATCCGACCGCCTGCTACAGTGTGATCTGCTGGAACTGGTGCCTGAGCATGTCATGTGATGTCATGGTGCAAGGGAGTCAAGCAGAGCTGGCAGAGCCTCGTGTGCGTGTCTGCGGTAGGGGAGCAAGGCAGGCTGGGAGCGGGACTGTCATTGCTGTTTAGATTGGAGTGGACTGGAGGGACCACCTGGCTTGAAGAGAGACTGTCTTTGTGCCTCCTAAGTCCTGTCCCTGATCTACTTACTAAATCAAAAATAAAATAAGAAATATGTTTTTTTACTTTGCTAACTACCTTAAATCATATTGCTAATTGTACAGGGTGGGCCATTTATATGGATACACCTTAATAAAATGGGAATGGTAAGTGATATTAACTTCCTGTTTGTGGCACATTAGTATATGTGAGGGGGGAAACTTTTCAAGATGAGTGGTGACCATGGCGGCCATTTTGAAGTCGGACATTTTGAATGCAACTTTTGTTTTTTCAATAGGAAGAGGGTCATGTGACACATCAAACTTATTGGGAATTTCACAAGAAAAACAATGGTGTGCTTGGTTTTAACGTAACTTTATTCTTTCATGGGTTATTTACAAGTTTCTGACCACTTCTAAAATGTGTCCAATGTGCTGCCCATTGTGTTGGATTGTCATTGCAACCCTCTTCTCCCACTCTTCACACACTGATAGCAACACCGCAGGAGAAATGCTAGCACAGGCTTCCAGTATCCGTAGTTTCAGGTGCTGCACATCTCGTATCTTCACAGCATAGACAATTGCCTTCAGATGACCCCAAAGATAAAAGTCTAAGGGGGTCAGATCGGGAGACCTTGGGGGCCATTCAACTGGCTCACGACGACCAATCCACTTTCCAGGAAACTGTTCATCTAGGAATGCTCGGACCTGACACCCATAATGTGGCGGTGCAGATTATCGTTCTAAAATCTTCTCATACTGGTGTAGGGAGAGGTTCCTGCTGCTGGTGTGAGCGGTGCATTTCTTGCACAAAAATAAAAAGTACATCTTTCTTTTTTTTTTTAAAAAAATAAGAATAATCATTTAATACTCTTTTTTTTGCATTAATAAATAGTGCTACATAGTACATTTGTGTCCAGAATGTGGAGAGGGTCAAATAAGGGACGTGGTGGTGGTCGTGGATCTGCTGGTGTTGGTGGTGTTGCTGAAGCTCCTGTTGCAAGGAGAGGACGTGGTCAATCTGTGCCAGCTACACGCACAAGTGAAACACCTTCCTCAGGTAGCCGACAGAACCTTCAAAGTTATATGGTAGGCCCGAATGGCGCTCAATGAATGGTGAGGCCAGAACAAGTACAGGCGATAGTTTCCAGGTGTTGCTTAGAGGGACAGATTCTTGTTCCAAAACCATTGCCTAGTCCTATAGGGCCAGCTGTTGCTGTAAGTGACACATTATTGTTCAAAAATCATCTCCTGAAACTTCCGTTGTCGACCGGGATATCCTCATCCGTTACCAAAACCTTGTTATTAGACAGGGAGATTCGTTGTGGACCTTTGAGAGGGAAATCTTGATCCTCTACTAAAAACTTGTTATTACACAGTGAATGTCGTTGTCGACCGGGATATCCTGATCCGTTACCAAAACCTTGTTCTTAGACAGGGAGATTCGTTGTGGACCTTTGATAGCGGACATGAACAAGACCGGAGTGGTAAGTAACTCGCGGTAAGCCCGGATGGTATATTGAAACTTC
>BLSH010170641.1:143439-153761 GCA_018402905.1 Glandirana rugosa
CACCCCAAATAGGGGGTTTGTATAGTCAAAATTTTGTCGGACGACAGCAAAGGGGGACCTACACGACCACCAACTTCAGCACATCCAGGGGGAAACGACAGCAGGCTGTTTTAAAACTGATATGTTTGGGGGATAAACCCCACACTGCGCATCAGCTGTGGGCGGGCATTGAACAACAGACCGATGAGTGGTTGTTGCCACTGAGCCTCAAGCCCGGCCTGGTGGTGTGCGATAATGGGCGAAATCTCGTAGCAGCTCTGGGCCTAGCCGGTTTGACGCACATCCCTTGCCTGGTGCATGTGCTGAATTTGGTGGTGCAGAAATTTCAAAAAAATTACCCTTATATGTCAGAGCTGCTGCAGAAAGTGCGGGCCATCTGTGCGTGCTTTCGGCGTTCTCACCCTGCTGCTGCTCGCCTGTCTGCGCTGCAGTGGAACTTCTGCCTTCCCGCTCACCACCTTCTATGCGACGTACCCACAAGGTGGAACTCCACCTTGCACATGCTGGAGAGACTGTGCGAGCAGCAGCAGGCAATAGTGGAGTTTCAGCTGCAGCACGCACGGGTCAGTTGCTCTGAGAACAGCACCACTTCGCCACCAACGAGTGGGCCTCCATGCGAGACCTGTGTACCATATTGCGGTGTTTCAAGTACTCCACCAACATGGCCAGTGCCGATGACGCTGTTCTCAGCGTTACTATCCCACTTCTATGTCTCCTTGAAAAAACACTTTGGGCGATGATGGAAGAGGATGTGGCACAGGAGGAGGAAGAGGGGCCATTTCCACGGTTATCAGGCCAGTCATTCACAAGTGGCTCGGAGGGTGGGTTCCTGCACCAGCATAGGCCAGGTCAAAAATTTTCAAGCCAGGGGACAGTTCTGGAGGATGAGGAGGACGAGGATTTTGAGGAGGAGGAGGAACCCTGTTCACAGCAGGGTGGCACCCAACGCAGCTCGTGGGCATCACTGGAGCATGGCTGGGGGGGATACGGAGGACACAGATGGTACACCTCCCACAGAGGACAGCATGTCTTTGCCTCTGAGCAGCCTGGCACACATGAGCAACTACATGCTGCAGTGCCTGCTCAACAACAGCCGAGTTGCCCACATTTTATCTTGTGCTGATTACTGGGTGGCCACCCTGCTGGATCCCCGGTATAAGGACAACGTGCCATCCTTGATTCCCTCACTGGAGTGTGATCGGAAGATGCGTGACTACAAGCGCACTCTGGTAGACACGCTGCTGAGAGCATTCCCAAATGACACTGGGGGCTCAGTGGAAGGACAAGGCGAAGGCAGAGGAGGAGGAAGAGGTCACCAACACAGCTGTAGCACCGCCAGCACCTCAGAAGGCAGGGTTAGCATGGCTGAAATGTGGAAAAGCTTTGTCAGCAGCAAGCCACCACAAGCAGCACCACCAGCTGATAGGCAACGCCTTAGCAGGAGGCAGCATTTCAGCAACATGGTGGAACAGTATGTGTGCACATGCCTACACGTACTGACTGATGGGTCTGCCCCATTCAACATCTGGGTCTCCAAATTGGCCACATGGCCTGAGCTTGCCCTTTATGCCTTGGAGGTGCTGGCCTGCCCTGCAGCCAGTGTATTGTCTGAATGTGTTTTTAGTACGGCAGGGGGCGTTATCACAGACAGGCGCAGCCGCCTGTCCACAGCCAATGTGGACAAGCTAACCTTTATTAAAATGAACCAGGCATGGATCCCACAAGACTTGTCTGTACCTTGTGCAGAATAGACATTTAGATTGGCCTCACACAGCCCTTGGTATTCTTGTTTTTTTTTTTTGAATATGTCTCAATATTTTGGAGGCTACCCCAATTTAAAAAAAACCCCAAACAAACAAAAAACAATGTTGGCTACCTCCTCCTCCTCTTCCTCCTCCACCACCGCCACTTCCGCCTACACTGCCACGGTCACGGCCTAGTGAACCTCTAGGCTCCTACTCCACATCCACCTCCTCCTCCCATTTTTATTTTTTTAATGTAATTTTAAGTTATTTCCCTATCCACATTTGTTTGCAGGACACTTGTCCTACTCCTTACCCCCATTTTGCTTCCTTTTGCAGCCTTCCAGCCCTTTCCATGACTTTTTTACAGCCATTTTTGTACCCAAAAGTTCGGGTCACCATTGACTTCAATGGGATTCGGTGTCCGGGGTCAAGTTCGGATCGAGTACGGTACCGAACCCGAACAGTTTCACGAGGTTCGACCGAACCCGCCGAACTCGAACGTCCAGTTGTCCGCTCAACTCTAATCACCATATTTGCTCAATGAAATCACGTGTTTTAGCCCAGGTTCACATACTGTATGTGCAATCTCAGAGATCGCATGTGATTCGCACCTGCATCGCAGGTGCCGATCACATGCGACCTCTGAGCAGTGCGAGTTCAGCCATACAGTAGATTTTCACAAAAAAGGTGCAGGGGCCTTTTTTTCCCGCAGTGGAATCGCATCACATGGTGTTCACACTGCGATCTGTGAACAAAACTGGGGCTGTCATTAACTTTGTAATGACACGCACAGTGGTTCGCAGAAGGCAGTGTGAACTGCCTGTGGGAGTGATGCAATGCGGGAACCGGCTCTGTAATTGCCCCGGTTTCGGCATCGCACAAGTGTGAACCCGGCTAAAGGAGAAGTACAGCCAAAGCTCATTTGGTTGTACTTCTCCTGTGCAGAACGAACTGCATTCCTGTGACCTGTTTTCAGCAGACAGCGGGCTGAAGGCCGCTGTTGGCTGATGTCACAGAGCCAGTCCAGGCTTGGGAAAGATCACGACCATATGGTCCGGATTCACTCACATGCCTGGACCAGCACCCAGCTGAGCCTCTCAGCAAGTCACTGAGAGCCTGAGCAGGCCAATCCAGTCCCCTTCACAGCCTAGAGCTTCAGTGTGTGAGGAGAGGCAAGGCAGACATCGGTGATTGACAGTTACCAGCTCTCTGCTCAGGGAGCTCTGAAAACTGAGCAATTGGTGGTGTTTTACCACTCAGTTCTCAGTCTTAGAGCCAGCATTAGAGCCAGCATTGGACAGATGCTGCATGCACCTAGGTAAGTATGATTCTAAAAAAATAAAGCCTATACTTCTCTTTTAAGCTCTAGCAGCTCCAGGGAACTGTCATTTTCAATGGGAGTGATAGATAATGAAACTCATTGGCTGCGGTGGGTCATTATTCTAGCAGGTTAACATGCTCAGGCATCGCTCGTAGTGACTGACCTGGATCTACATTGTTGGATGGCATGATTGATGATGGATTTATTTTGAGGAAACATATTTTTCATGTTATTGTTCTAATGAAGGACTCTTAATTGTAAGGAATGTTTAATTAAATATGTTTTGTTTTGTAGATGAATGAGTAACATGAGATACCGCTTCCTCATTCGCCTCAGGAAGGGGGATGCAGATATTTGAGGCCCCCTTATTTTAACCACTTGCCGACCGTGTAGCAACTATAAGCGGCGACAGTGTGGCTCGATCACTGCTTATAGTTGTCACTCGCGGGCACAATGGCTAGGGGGCAAGCGTGCGCTGCCAGAGGGGGGCTGCGGGTCGGGCGGGCTTGATGTCCACCGGGACTCGTGATGGCTTGTGACAGAGCCAGAACATGGAACTGCTAATGTAATCCCCGTTCTGACAGGCAGCATGTCAGAGATTTACTGATCCCTGTACTCGGATCAGTTAGATCTCTGGTGCCCCTGGCAGCCCAGCCCCCATACAATTAGAACTCAAACAGGGAACACAGTTAACCCCTTCACGGCCCCCCTGCAGGTTAACCCCTTCCCTGCCAATGACATTTCTACAGTAATCAGTGGATATTTAAATTTCAGATTGCTGGTCCCAAAAAAGTGTCAAAAATGTCCGACATGTCCGCCCCAATATCACAGTCCCGATAAAAATCGCAGATCGCCGCCATTACTACTAAAAAAACAAAAAAGTTGAAAAAACACCAGAAATGAATTCTCATGGTTTGTAAACGCATCTACTGTTGTGCAAACCAATCAATAAACGCCAATTGCGATTTTTTTTTTTTTACCAAATATATGAGGAAGAATAAAAATTGGCCAAAACCAATGAATACGTTTGTTTTTTTCTATTTTTTTTTTTTTTTTGGATGTGTATTTTAGCAAACAGTAAGAAATATTGTTTTTTTTGCAAAATTGTCGCAGCTCTTTTGTTTATAGCTGTGATCAGAAATGACACAGAAGTGATCAATTACCACCTAAAGAAAGCTCTATTTGCAGGAAAAAAGGACGCAAATTTTGCTTGGGTACAACGTTACATGACCGCGCAATTGTCGGTTAAAGTGACGCAGTGCCGAATCGCAAAAAGTGCTCTGGTCCTAGTGTGGGGAATCCTTCCGGAGCTGAAGTGGTTAAAGGTGGCCTGTCTTTTAGGGGACAGGATGTGGAGATGAGGCTTTTGTCCCCCTCTCTTCATTCCATTCCTTCTTCCCATATTCTTTGTTACTCAGATTTTAGTAACTGATTAAAGTTGAAGTAAACCTGCTCCCACCCCATTCAAAGCCCTAAACGATCTATCCTGTAGATAGAGGAAGGATGTGTATACTTACCTAATGCCTGAGTGCTCTAGTCCAATAACATAATCTCGCCAGTGGCCGGCTTCAGTGAAGAGGAAAAAAAAAACCCAACAGGAATGGTTATATTCCGTTGGATTCCTGTCACCACCGCTCATGGTTGTCAAGGCAATTTTTACGCCTTAGTCGCAAATGTACTCGCCTTGAGGATTATTGGAGTGAGACTTCCAGTCTGAAGGGAGACTGACCTTGATAGCATTATTCAGGAAGTGGGGTGTCGGAGGCATTAATTACAGATAATAATAGCTCTTATGGTCTGGCTTTTTTAACTACATTTTCCTGTAGTAAAAACAGTGTAAAGCCCTCCCTGATCACTTTAAGCTTTCCTCTTTAGCACTCTTCCACTTCTACTTTGTTCAAAATATCTAGTAATGGCTGGTGTCAGAGCATGTAATGGATGGTGACTTTGTGCCAACCATCATGTGCCAATTGCTAGGCCCAAGCATTGCAGCATGGAGATTGGTCACAAGCTCCGCTATACCCTGAAGTACTGGTTATTTAGAAATGGTGAACACAGAAGAAAGTACAGTGGGAAGAGCCAGATAGGAAATACACAGGGCCCTAAGTAGGGTAGAAAGCTGAAGTCCACATATAAAAGGTAATACATATCAGTATTAAAGTTAGAAGAAGGCAAATCACTCCTATAAGAGCACAAGCATTCAGGTTCAGTCAGTTCATAGGGTACTTCTGCATGAGAGAAACCATCCAGGGGAGTAATATGCTGGAGCCAAGAGGGTACTTGAGCATCACTCCAAGGAGTAGAAGCAGACTCTAGCATGAAAAGTAAAGAACAAAGAAGGCGCTTCTAAGCGCAACATGCCAGTAGCTTATTATAACACAGGATTAAAAACACTTACAGACAATTGGTGTAACGCAAGCTCATCGTAATTAGCATTCTTGCAGGACTCTTTTTATTATTTTTTATTTATTCTTAATATGTGGTGGCTTATGTGCAATTCTATTGTAAACTACAAGAGGGCAGCGGTTGGTAGCCTCTGTCTTGGCCGCTGTGTTAGTTATTCTGGGGCTTTTTCTTGCTGCCGCTTGTCCAATCATAATGGATCCTCTTCTTTCGGGCTCTGTATATATTTGTGTGGTGGAGGTGTGTGTGTACAAGCCCCTGATGACATCATATCTGATGAAACACATAAGGAGGAGCCACATACACACACTACTGCACATGCGCGCCCAAGTGTCGGCCATTTTGGTCATTGGAGGAAGACCTGACTTCAATCCTGGCATTGTTTACATGCTTTTTTGCAAGTCTTAACCATGTAAGCATGTACTTACATGCTATGGTCTGCTGAGAGCAAGCTGGGACCCATTTGAATGCTGGATGCATCTCCATTACTGCCAAGAGATTCCTGTGCTGATGTTTGCTCCTTCCATGAGACTCATCCCAATTGCTTGCAATCCCAATCCCAAAAAGCTTTTACCACCTTGAATAAGGAGGTCACTGGCATTTCAGTAAGCCTCTGGCATGGATCTTCTTTAGGTGTCACATTGACTATCCCTGGATTCCTTTACAGGCACATATGAAGTTATAGCTGAAGTTATAGCTGGGACTTCTTTTCCTGATTCTGAAGGTGTATACATTAGTATACTTTATTGTGTACTATTTTGGACTCTTTTTTGTTTATGGTGTTGCTTAATGATCATCATTAGGGATGACCCCCTGGTTCGGTTCACACCAGAACGTGCGAACAGGCAAAACATTTGTGCGAACTTTCGAAAACCGTTAAAGTCTATGAGACACGAACATAAAAAATTAAAAGTGCTCATTTTAAAGGTTTATATAAAAGTTATTGCCCTAAAAAGTGTATGGAGACCTGGGTCCTCCCCTAGGGGACATCTATCAATGCAAAAAAAAGTTTTAAAATCAATGTTGTTTTTCAGAAGCAGTGATTTTAATAATGCTTAAAGTGAAACAATAAACATGAAATATTCCTTAAAATATCCTGCCTGGGGGTCCCTTAGCCTGCCAGTAAAAGGGGGCACCTCTCTGATGTTTATAACATACCCAGAGCAAAATTACATTTCCAAAAGAAAAATTGTCATTTATTATCGCGGCTGTAATGTATTGCTGGCTCTGGGAAATATACATAAAAAGTATGTGTAGGCATGTGCACACATACTGTTCCACCATGTTGCTGAAATGCTGCCTCCTGCTAAGGCGTTGCCTATCAGCTGGTGGTGCTGCTTGTGGTGACTTGCTGCTGACAAAGCTTTTCCACATTTCAGCCATGCTAACCCTGCCTTCTGAGGTGCTGGCGGTGCTACAGCTGCATTGGTGACCTCTTCCTCCTCCTCTGCCTTCGCCTTGTCCTTTCACTGAGCCCCCAGTGTCATTTGGGAATGCCCTCAGCAGCGTGTCTACCAGAGTGCGCTTGTAGTCACGCATATTCCGATCACACTCCAGTGAGGGAATTAAGGATGGCACGTTGTCCTTGTATTGGGGATCCAGCAAGGTGGCCACCCAGTAATCAGCTTAAGTTAAAATGTGGGCAACTCGGCTGTCGTTGAGCAGGCACTGCAGCATGTAGTCGCTCATGTGTGCCAGACTGCCCAGAGCCAAAGACAAGCTGTCCTCTGTGGGAGGTCTATCATCTGTGTCCTCCATATCCCCCCAGCCATGCTCCAGTGATGCCCACGAGCTGCGTTGGGTGCCACCCTGCTGTGAACACCGTTCCTCCTCCTCCTCATCATCATCCTCGTCCTCCTCATCCTCCAGAACTGTCCCCTGGCTTGAAAATTTTTGACCTGGCCTATGCTGGTGCAGGAACCCACCCTCCGAGCCACTTGTGAATGACTGGCCTGATAACCGTGGAAATGACCCCTCTTCCTCCTCCTCCTGTGCCACATCCTCTGCCATCATCGCCCGAAGTGTTTTTTCAAGGAGACACAGAAGTGGGATAGTAACGCTGAGAACTGCATCATCGGCACTGGCCATGTTGGTGGAGTACTTGAAACACTGCAATATGGTACACAAGTCTCGCATGGAGGCCCACTCGTTAGTGGTGAAGTGATGCTGTTCCGCAGAGTGACTGACCCGTGCATGCTGCAGCTGAAACTCCACTATTGCCTGTTGCTGCTCGCACAGTCTCTCCAGCATGTGCAAGGTGGAGTTCCACCTTGTGGGCACGTCGCATAGGAGGCGGTGAGTGGGAAGGCCGAAGTTCCGCTGCAGCGCAGACAGGCAAGCAGCAGCAGGGAGAGAATGCCGAAAGCGTGCACAGATGGCCCGCAGACTTTCTGCAGCAGCTCTGAAATATCTGGGTAGTTTTTTTTAGAAATTTCAGCACCACCAAATTCAGCACATGCGCCAGGCAAGGGATGTGCATCAAACCGGCTAGGCCCAGAGCTGCTACGAGATTTCGCCCACCAGGCCGGGCTTGAGGCTCAGTGGCCACAACCACTCATCGGTCTGTTGTTCAATGCCCGTCCACAGCTGATGCGCAGTGTGGGGTTTATCCCCCAAACATATCAGTTTTAAAACAGCTTGCTGTCGTTTCCCCCTGGATGTGCTGAAGTTGGTGGTAAAGGTGTTATGCTGAGCAGATGAGGAGGTGGTAGAGGAGGAGGAGGAAGCGCAGTAAGAGGAGGAGGCAACAGGAGGCAAAGAGAAATGCCCTGCAATCCTGGGTGGCGGAAGGACATGCGCCAAATGGCTAGCCGTCTCAGGCCCATCCGCCACTACATTTGCCCAGTGTGCAGTTAGCGAGAAATAGCGTCTCTGCCTGTGCTTACTGGTCCACATATCAGTGGTTATGTGGACCTTACCACAGATGGCATTGCGCAGTGCACAATTGATCTTGTCCCCGACTTGTTTGTGCAGGGAAGGGATGGCTCGCCTGGAAAAGTAGTGGTGGCTGGGAACCACGTACTGTGGGACAGCCACCGCCATCAGGTTTTTAAAACTGTCCGTGTCCACCAGACGGAATGACAGCATTTCAAAGGCCAGGAATTTTGAAAAGCTGGCATTCAGGGCCAGGGATAGTGGGTAGGGGGGTACTTCCACTTTCTCTCCAGTGTTTGGGAGATGGAGAGCTGTAAGCTTCCATGGGACCGTGTGGAAATGCTTGGGGATGGTGGCGGATATGGTGGTGTTGCTGTCACATCGTCTGTTTGCTGGGTGGCAGGTGCCACTGGCACTGTAGAGGGGGAGGAAGAGGCCGAGGCAGCAGCAGAAGAGGAAGCAGAAGGAGGCCGAGACCTTTCTTGGATTTTGAGGTACTTATTCCATTGCAGCAAGTGCTTTGCATTTAGATGCCTGATCATGGAGGTTGTGCTCAGGTTTGGAACATTTGTGCCTCGCTTCAGCCTCTCATTGCACAGTGCGCAAACCACTTGTGTCTTGTAGTCAGCACATTGTCTGAAGAACTGCCACGCTGGGGAACGCCTTTGAGCTGCCTTTGGTGTGCTAGGTCCCTGGGTGGGTAGAAGCAGGCGTACTGTTTAGGGGACGCTCGCTCCGCTTTTGCAAGCTGCTTCCTCTTTTGCTGTGCTGGTGCCTCTGTGCAACCACCACCTCTTCCTCCAAACTGCACACGTCACGCATGATTTTTATTCCACATGGGGTCTAGGACCTCATCATCCTCCACATCATCTTCCACCCACCCTTCACCACTGCCCTCCTTGTCAGTCTGCACACTGTGAAAAGCCGCAGCTGTTGGCACCTGTGTTTCGTCATCAACATCACAGACGTGCTGTGTTTCCATGATTTACAAGGGGCTGAGGTGAAAGACAGATGGCCATGGGGTTCAGGTGCCAACTCTGAGCTTTCAGCAAGGGACCGGGTAGGAGACAATGTGAATGAACTGGAGACATTGTCAGCCACCCAATCTACTATCGCCTATGCTTGTTCTGGCCTCACCATTCCTTGAGCGCCATTCAGTCCTACCATATAACTTTGAAGGTTCTGTCAGCTACCTGAGGAAGGTGTTTCACTTGTGTGTGTAGCTGGCACAGATCAACCACGTCCTCTCCTTGCAACAGGAGCTTCAGCAACACCAGCAGCACCACAACCATCAACACGTCCCTTATATGACCCTCTCCTCATTTTGGACACAAATGTACTATGTAGCACTATTTATTAATACAAAAAAAAGAATAATAAATTATTATTCTTATTTTTTAAAAGAAAAAAGAATATTGTAGATGCACTTTTTATTTTAGTGCAAGAAATGCACCGCTCACACCAGCAGCAGGAACCTCTCACTACACCAGCATGAGATGATTTTAGAACGATAATCTGTCTTTCACAGCACTGACAGGAACCTGTCCCTACTGCAGTATGAGATGATTTTAGAACAATAATTTCCCCCTCACAGCACCAACAGGAACCTCTCCCTAATGCAGTAGTAGTTGTTTTTAGAACGATAAATTCTCCCTCAGAGCACCAACAGGAACCTGGCCCTAATGCAGTAGTAGTTGTTTTTAGCACGATAATCTCTCCCTCAGAGCACCAACAGGAACCTGGCCCTAATGCAGTAGTAGTTGTTTTTAGAACAAGAAACTCTCCCTCGGAGCACTAACAGGAACCTGGCCCTAATGCAGTAGCAGTTGTTTTTAGAACAATAAACTCTCCCTCAAAGCATCAACAGGAACCTGGCCCTAATGCAGTAGTAGTTGTTTTTAGCATGATAAACTCTCCCTCAGAGCACCAACAGGAACCTGGCCCTAATGCAGTAGTAGTTGTTTTTAGAACGATAATCT
>BLSH010170641.1:158956-178605 GCA_018402905.1 Glandirana rugosa
CGTAATCCCGGTCCAAGGACATAGAACAATAAACTCTCCCCCAGAGCACCAACCGGAACCTGGCCCTAATGCAGTAGTAGTTGTTTTTAGAACAATAAACTCTCCCTCAGAGCACCAACAGGAACCTGGCCCTAATGCAATAGTAGTTTTTTTTAGAATAATAAACTCTCCCTCGGAGCACTAACAGGAACCTGGCTCTAATGCAGTAGTAGTTGTTTTTAGAACAATAAACTCTCCCTCAGAGCACCAACAGGAACCTGGCCCTAATGCAGTAGTAGTTGTTTTTAGAATGATAAACTCTCCCTCAAAGCACCAACAGGAACCTGGCCCTAATGCAGTAGTAGTTGTTTTTAGAACAATAAACTCTCCCCCAGAGCACCAACCGGAACCTGGCCCTAATGCAGTAGTAGTTGTTTTTAGCACGATAATCTCTCCCTCAGAGCACTAACAGGAACCTGGCCCTAATGCAGTAGTAGTTGTTTTTAGAACAATAATCTCTCCCTCAGAGCACCAACCGGAACCTGGCCCTAATGCAGTAGTAGTTGTTTTTAGCATGATAATCTCTCCCTCAGAGCACCAACAGGAACCTGGCACTAATGCAGTAGCAGTTGTTTTTAGAACAATAAACTCTCCCTTGGAGCACTAACAGGAACCTGGCCCTAATGCAGTAGTAGTTGTTTTTAGAACAATAAACTCTCCCTCAGAGCACCAACAGGAACCTGGCCCTAATGCAGTAGTAGTTGTTTTTAGAACAATAATCTCTCCCTCAGAGCACCAACAGGATCCTGGCCCTAATGAAGTAGTAGTTGTTTTTAGAATGATAATCTCTCCCTCAGAGCACCAACAGGAACCTGGCCCTAATGCAGTAGTAGTTGTTTTTAGCACAATAATCTCTCCCTCAGAGCACCAACAGGAACCTTGCCCTAATGCAGTAGTAGTTGTTTTTAGAACAATAAACTCTCCCTCGGAGCACTAACAGGAGCCTGGCCCTAATGCAGTAGTAGTTGTTTTTAGAACGATAAACTCTCCCTCAGAGCACCAACAGGAACCTGGCCCTAATGCAGTAGTAGTTGTTTTTAGAACGATAATCTCTCCCTCAGGACACCAACAGGAACCTGGCTCTAATGCAGTAGTAGTTGTTTTTAGAACGATAATCTCTCCCTCAGGACACCAACAGGATCCTGGCCCTAATGCAGTAGTAGTTGTTTTTAGAAAAATAAACTCTCCCTCAGAGCTCCAACCGGAACCTGGCCCTAATGCAGTAGTAGTTGTTTTTAGAACGATAAACTCTCCCTCAGAGCACCCACAGAAACGTTTCCCTAATGCAGTAGTAGATGGTTTTAGAATGACAATCTCTCCCTCAGAGCAACAACAGGAATGTTTCCCTAATGCACTATAAGATTGTTCTGAACGCTAATGTTTCCCTCACAGGACAGCAATGAGGGTCTCCCTAATGCAGTCTGACATGGTTGTGAAAGCTAATCTTTCCCTCACAGCAGCGGCATGAAACTCTCTGTACTCTAGTCTGAGATGATCTGACACGCGGTGTTACGTGACTCCAGCCCCATATAGAGGCTGGGTCAGATGATGCACTGGCCAATCACAGCCATGCCATTAGTAGGCATGGCTGTGATGGCTTCTAAGGGCAAACTAGTGAAAAGCTTGTTGATTGGCTGCCCAGCAGCTATAGAAAAGGCGCCAAAAATACTCGAATACCGAACCCGATCCCAGACTTTTTTTTAATGTCTGGGATCGGGTACGGGGCACGGACACCCCAAAGTCCAATACGATACCGAATTTTACAGTCCGGGTTCACTCAACTCTACTCCTGAACCATACCAGGCTACATGCTCTCAACATGAGGAGTATGGGTGCTTTGGGGCAGGGGGGGCTCTGCACCCCCCCACCCCAAAGCACCTTGTCCCCATGTTGATGGGGACAAGAGCCTCTTCCCCACAATCCTGGGCTGTGGGGGTCTGCGGGCGGGGGATTTATCAGAAACTTGAAGCCCCCTTTAATAAGGGGACCCCCAGATCCCGACCCCCCTATGTGAATCGTACCCCTACTAATTCACCAAAAAGTGTAAAAAAAGTAAAAACCATAGGAAACAACCAGTCCTTTATTAAAAAATAAAAAATAAAAATAAGTGTCCCCGTTGTAATCCATCATCAATCATGGCGACCCGAAAAAAAAACAAAAAAAACCAACAGCTCCTCCTCCATGGGAGGGCTCCCGCCGACTGAGCTCTCTTTGGTTTGATGTTTTATTTATAGTGAAGGGCGGGGCCACCCAGTGACGTAATTGAGCAACCCGCCCCTCTGACGTTGCATGACTATAAATAGAACAGCAAAACAAAGCCAGTGCAGACGGTGGCAGCCCGCACATGGAGGAGGACCTGTGCGCCACCTGCGCACAATGCATTATGGGGCGCTCCGCAGCGGTGAAGATGCTGCAATCGCCCCATAATGTTCTAAATTCGACAAATGGGCAAACTTATGTTTGACTTGAACCGCGGGCCCATTCCTAATCATCACACATTTATGTTTATAACACAAAATGTATGCTCTGAGCTTTTTTGGGCTTGTAGGCACAAGTAAACCTTTCATGAATGCCCTTTAGGGAGAAAATGCTGTGTATCTTGGGGAATTTTGGACTGGGGGAGAAAACTGATTTTTACATCTTCATAACAGGGTATATTGGAGGCAGACAGGAGGTGGGGCAAGTGTTTTCACACCATAGCACAAAATGTCCAAACAAGGACCCTTATATAAGTATAACAAGTGCTTAACGCTGAGGAGAGATTTTAGTTATTGGGTTTACATCTACTTTAAAAAACTATGCTTGAGTTTTTTATGTGCTGGGGTGCATTTTCTTATGTGCCCTGCCTGTATGCATAGTACACCCAGAAATCCTTTTTGTGTGTCCACATCAACTGATTGATAGCTAGATCTTCAATTGTCAACACCCGATTGATTTTTTCTCCTATTAAAAGTGGTATACTCTTTTAGATTATGAGATTCATTTTAATATGCATTTCCACTCTTGCAGTCAAATTTGAGAAACCTTTATTATGTTTGTTATGTGTTCCCATTCATGCAGCATAGCTAAAAATAATATTTAAAAAACATTTCTTGCCTTTCTAGTTGTTTTTGGAGCAGGTTTATTCATAGGACTGAAACAAAATAATGCACTCTAATTTTCTGTTTCAATATATTTATTGTTTTGTAAAAGAACAACAACAAAAAAAATTGGGTAAGCAAAGGAATTGCCCACACAAGGGGCTAAATCATGGTTAATTATTACAAAGAGCAATAAAGTGTATAGTCATGCCAATTAAGATAAAGGGAGTCTGGAACATGGGGATGTTAACAAAACACTGAAAATGCCATGTCCCCAAAATCTACTCATAGTCACCTGGGGGGGCTCTTCTCCTGCAACCAACCCCACCTGGGTGGCGACTACATGAGATTAGAAAGAATAAGGAAGGGAGAGAAGAAAAGAGCACAGACGAAAGGAAAGGGGGTAGGGAGGGAGATGGTTCAGACTCGGAGGCCCCAAGGGGAGCATTCAAACGAGGCTGAACAGGCTGGTTGGAGTGAAGGGGAACTCATAAGAGATCCATGGTTCCCAGATCTTGAGAAACTTGGCACGTGAATCACAATACTGGACATTAGTTTATGAAGCATCATTGTGGTTAGGTGCATCTTCACCCCTGGAAGACTACATTTTGGGTCTTCCATGTGTGGTTTATGGCCCGTTTAGCTGAGACATATGAGATATGTGTAATTCAGAAATAACAGGCATTGTACAACATAAGCAAACCGGAAACCAGTGCTTCTGGGATCACATGGGGGCGCGATGACATCAATGCGTGGCTCCACCCTACATGTTTTGTCACAACTGATGTCTTCCAGGGGCGCCTGGAAGACAGCATTTGTGATGAAACATGTGGGGTGGAGCCACGCATTGATGTCATCGTGCCCCCACATGATCCCGGAAGCACAGGTTACCGGTTTGCTTGTGTTGTACAATGCCTGTTATTTCTGAATTGCTGTAAGTAGCCAATTCGCACCTTTACGTTATATATAATAAAAACCAGAATTACACTATTGCGGACCCCTTTTCTCTCATATATGGTATGAATCCCATTGAGTGACTGGTGTGGAGAGATCGAGTAACGGTGGATGAGACCTGATCGGGGTTTATGCCTGCAGAGGCTATCTGCCCACGCTGGTGACCATACCTAGAGATAGGAGGTCATTGAGTTCTGGTAAGGACCCTCGATTACAGTGTATTTTGGGTGTCCTCACGGCCCCCCTCTCCTCTACTCTTTTTTCTACAACACCTGGTGGAAGGATCCCTATAATATTCCTTAAAGATATACGGACTTCCTTACCTGCTTACTGGAACTTATTCATAGACTCCCTTTTTTCACCTACTGAGCACATGCCAATTTACATTTGCACTTTTTTTCACTTTATAGTATAGAAGATTTATCAGTATTTTTTCTCCAATTTTTTGCATGTATGACTATTTGCACACAATTCATATTGAGTATATATCAATTTTTATTTGCACTTTCTTTTCACATCACAGATGATTTGCTCATAATTGTTTATAACACTTCACAGTTACTTGCATAATATCCACATGTGATATTTATGGTGTTTATTTCACAAATTAGTTTTATCCTAAAGAGTTTGTAATTAGCGCAATCTATTTATTTACATATATTCTTGTCTCTCCAAGAGGATATCCTTGGGCAGATTGCAGCATCATTTCATTCAATTATTCTTTGGAAAGATATTTAATATTTAGATCACTATAGCGTGGTATTTTTTATGTTATTTGATAAGAGATATGTGGCCAATTTCTGCTGTGAAGCATATAGGCCAAAAATTGGACAGTGTCATAGGGCCAGCCTAGCAACCCTATATGGAAAAGGGTCTAGATAGAGAGAGAGCTTTCTTTTGGTGGTATTTAATCACCACTGGGTTTTTTATTATTTGCCAAACAAATGAAACAATACCAAAAAAAAAAGTTTTTTTTCTCTGTTTCTGTTATAAAATGTTGTAAATAAGTAAGTTTTCTCCTTCACTGATGTGCACTGATGGGGCTGCACTGATGGGCACTGATGAGGTGGCACTGATGGGCATTGATAAGGAGGCACTAATAGGCAGCACTAATGGGCACTGATACTGATGGACACTGATAGGTGGCACTGATAGGTGGCACTAATGGGCATTGATAGACAGCAATGATGGGCACTGATAGGCACCCCTGATATGCACTGTTGGGCTGCACTGATGGACAATGATGGGTACAGATGGACGGCACTGATAGGCAGCACTGATGAGGAGGCACTGACAGGCATCATTGATGGGAACTTAAAGGCATCACTGATGATAGAGTTGATCAAACCTCTGGAAGTCCGGGTTCGGCAGGTTCGGCCGAACTTACGGACAAAGTCCGGGTTCGGGTCCGGACTTGACCCAAACTTTGACCCGGACCCCGAACCCCATTGAAATCAATGGGGACCCAAACTTTTAGGCACAAAAATGGCTGTAACAAAGTCCTGGAAAGTTGTAGAGGTCTGCAAAAGGAACGAAAATGGGGGTAAGGGTTGGACAAGTGCCCTACAAAGAAATGGGGATAGGGAAATAATTTAAAATAATTTTTAAGCTAAAATCACATAAAAAAAATCAAAATTGGAGGTGGATGTGGAGTTGGAGGTTGAGGAGGCAGTGAAAGTGGCGGTGGAGGAGGAGGAGGTAGCCAACACTGTTTTTTTTATTTTTGGAATTTTTTTGTTTTTTTTTTAAACCAGCAATGTAGATGCACTTTTTAATTTTGTGTAAGAAACAATAATCTGTCCCTTTAAGCAACAGTAGGAACCTCTCCCTATAGAACTTGGAGATGATTTTAGATTCTAAAATCATCTCCAAGTTGTACAGGGAAAGCCTCCAGCTGTTGCTTTAACCACTTGCCAACCGCGTGCCGTCTTTTGACGGCGGCAGTCTGGCAGCTGTGCACGAATTGCTGAAAATAGATGGCGATCGCATGCACAACTAGGGGGCGCGCACGCGCGCACTCTCCAGCGCGGTCGCAACGGTCCCATTTGTTGCCGGACCGTTCAGTCAACATGAATAGACCAATGGATTTTGGTCTATTCATGTTGATCGTCCGGCGAATAGGATTTCTTCCCCTACCTGTGAAATGTAAACACAGGTAGGGGAAGTGATGTCATCTCCCCTCTCTGCTTTCTTTTCCGTTGCAGAGAGGAGAGAGAGACATCTAAAAACGTGAGTTGCACAAACAGCACACTGACACCAGGGCACATTTAACCCTTTGATCGCCCCCTGATCACCCCCAGTTAACCCTTTCACTCCCTGTCACCCCCTGTCACAGTATCATATAGTGCAGTGATCTGATTTTTACCGATCGCTGTACTTGTGACCCTTGTGACGCTAAATCAGTGTTAGGGTAGATAGTATTAGGCCTAGTTAGGTGTACATACCCCCCCTTGCCCCCCCATAAAGGTTTTAACCCCTTGATTGCCCCCTGTCACCTGTGATCACAGTATAAGTGTCACGGGTGATGCTAGCTAGCTAGACCGTTTTTTCCCCATCAGACCTTTTATAGGTTTTAACCCCCGATCGCCCGGCGGTGAGCCCAGTTAGGTTTTAGCATGCGTTAGGGTCAGCGTAAATACCAGGCAGGGCCAGTTAGCGAGGTACTCTGACACGCACTCACACATTAGGTAGGTGCTAGATATTATTGTAATATCTGATCAGATCAATATCTGCGATCTGATCAGATCTATATTAGCGTCCCCCTTAGATTTAGTGTTCTAAAAAATGCAGCAGGATCAGCCCAGATAACTGCTAACACCTGCGTTTAGCCTCTCTGCCCAGCCCAGCCCACCCAAGTGCAGGATCAATAGATCGCTGTCACTTACAAAACACATATCTGCAGCCTTCGCAGAGATCACGCCCGATCCCTGCGAATTCTGACTGTGAATTTGGTAGCGACTTGACACAGGCTCTGACAACCAGGTTGCCTGTGAGTCTCCCTTGTGTACCTATAAATTTAGAGACCAAGTCTAATCCGAGGTACACTAGTGAAGAGGCCTACGCGATTGTGAGTATGACAGATGAGAGCGATGGGGAAGACTCACTGTCAGATTCAGACTCACCAATCGAGTTGATATTCGACAGCGGCTCCATGACAGATAGCTCTGACGATTGGGTGGTCCCTGCTAAGGTCAGGCGTACAAGATCCCATTTAGCTGGCGCTGAGGTGCAAAAATCGCAGGGCTCTCGTATGGAGCAGAGACCCAGTAATAGCGCTGCTACCCCTTCTGGTGACCTGGCAAGCACAAGCGGCCTAGTACATCCTGGTCATACAACCAGCACTGCAGTAACACTTGGTGACGTGGCGAGTCCCATAAGTGCAGTTCAAGCTGGTGTGGCTCGCACGAGTAATGCCCCGCAGCCACGAAGACGAAGAACACAGGCCCGCAGAGCCTATAGTGCCCTTCCTGACGCGCTTGCAAACCCTGATTGGCAGCCCACCACTGATGGAGCGCCCGTACTTCCCCCATTCACCGCCCAACCCAGAATTCAGGTGAATACAGTTGATTTTAGGGCCATTGATTTTTTTTTTGCTGTATTTCGCCGAAGATCTCTATAGATCTATTGTGGACCAAAGCAATTTATACGCTGGTCAATACATCGCCGCTAATCCCCATTTGTCCCTTGCCAGAAATTTCTGAATTTAAGACCTTTTTGGGCTTTCACCCTCAACATGGGCATACATCATCTACCTGAATTGCGGTTATATTGGTCCAATGACTCAATTCATCACATGTATGTCTATTCTGCTTCCATGGCCAGGACACGATACGAGCAGATTCTGCGGTTCATGTACTTCAGTGACAATCGACTCGATCGTCCATATGGAGACCCTGAATTTGACCGGCTCTACAAAATTCGGCCCCTCATAAACCACTTCAACCAGACGTTCACAGCACATTTTATTCCCAACCAAGTTGTGTGCGTGGACGAGTCCCTGATTAAATTTGCTGGCCGTCTTGATTTCAAACAGTATGTCCCCAACAAGCGTTCCAGATACGGGGTCAAGTTGTATAAGCTCTGTGACAGGGCCACAGGCTATACATGTAGTTTTATGGTTTATGAGGGCCTAGATAGCCGTATAGAGCTGGAAGGATGCCCAGACTACATGGGGAGTGCTGGCAAAATTGGTTCGCTTGGTGTCACCCTTATCCGGAAAGGGGTACCATTTGTACGTGGACAATTACTACACAAGCGTGCCACTTTTTAGTCACTTACTTGATCACCAAATTGGCGCATGTGGCACAGTGCGACCTAATCGCCGGGACTTTCCCCAACTGCTGGTAGATTCCCGACTTAGTCGGGGGGAGAGAGCCTGCTTGAGATGTGGTAATTTGCTTACGATGAAGTGGAGGGATACAAAGGATGTTTTCATTCTTTCCTCCATTCATGCAGACACGGCTGTCCAAATTAGAAGGGCGACTGGTGTTGTGGAGAAACCCCTCTCTGTCCACCAATATAACCTTAATATGGGAGGGGTGGACCTCAATGACCAGTTATTGGCACCCTACTTAATTGCCTGTAAATCCAGACGCTGGTACAAAAAAGTGTCTATTTACTTCTTTCAATTGGCTTTGCTGAACGCTTTTGTGCTATACAAAGCGTCAGGACAGACTGGACCTCTCCTGCAATTCCAGGAAGAGATCATCAGATACCCCAAAAAAAGATGATGTGTCTGCCGACGGCGCGGATACAGGCGTGACACCCGATATTGTTGCCCCACCTGTTTGGGCCAGCCTGGTCTCTGCATCGGTGACTGTTTCGAGCCCTACAATTCATTAGTTGAGTATTAGCGTAGGGAACAGCACTACATAGAAATAGGACACACTTTCACAGGGTCTCCAAAGATGTCACCGCATTTTTGGAGACCCTAACCTTTACTGTTTATTGTTATAAAAAAAAAACGTACCAAAAAAAAAAAATAAATAAATAAAAAGTTATAAAAACCAAAAAAAAATTAAAAAATAAAAACCAAAAACAGTTGTACGTTTCTTGTTTTTCTATCTCCATTTTCTCTCTATTCTCTTTCTATTGCTCTCTCTATTGTTGTTCATGCATATCTGTAATGTTTTGTTGCGGTTTATTATAGTGGGGTTTTTTTTTGCAGGTATGCAATGTTTTATGTAACATATAATTTTTTTATTCTTAGCAGGAATATTATTTTTTTTTTGTGTTACTGTTTTTATTAACCTTTATTTAATTTTCAGGTACGCCAGCTGCAGAGCTGATTTATTTAGGGTGACAGCAATAGCATTTGCTCCCATAAAGCAGCGACTCCAGCGCTGTTGGCGGTGATTTCACCACCACAGTTAAAAAAAGAGCAAATATACCAGAGCATAGGGTCAGTGGGTGAAAATTGGGGCAGATTGCCCCTACGCTCCGGCATTTTTTTTAAAAAAGTGGCTATACCCACCATTAGAAGTGGGAGGATGAAGGGAGGTTTTCTAATGGTGGGCATACCCACCAATTGATTCTTTTTTTCATGAAAAAAAGAACATTACAATATATGCCCAACAAGGACCAGCGACATACTAGTATGTTACCTCTCTTCTCAGGCTCTCCTGTCCCACTGGGGAAAGTGAGAATGCAGCTGGTGGTTCCGCCAGCTTATCATGAAGACTAGAATGGCTCCAATCATCTCCATGGCCTAAGAAACCGGAGGCTACAAGCATTTTGTGACTTCAGTTTTGCCAGATATAAACAGCGCCATTGGGAAATTGGGGAAGCATCTTATCAAACCGATTTTGGTGTGGTCAGATTCTTTAAGGGCTGGGGAAAGATCTAGAGTTTAGTAGACCCCAAAATGAAAAAAAAAATTATATGAGACAATACCTATTTTTATCATAGGGGATATTTAAAATCCCTGTGATAAAAATAAAAATGATAAAAAAAAGAAAAAGATGAAAGGGACAGTGTAAAAATAAAACAAAAAGCAAAATGAATAATAAAAAATAAAAAAAAAATGCAACCCCCCGTGCACGCGCGCAATGGTGGATGCAAGCGTCAGTTTCATGTCGTATGTAAACAACAATTTCACCATGCATGTGAGGTATCACCATGAACGTCAGATCGAGGGCAGTAATTCTAGCAGTAGACCTCCTCTGCAGATCTAAAGTGGTAACCTGTAAAGGCTTTTAAAGGCTTTTAAAAATGTATATAGTTTGTCGCCACTTCGTGGGTGTGCGTCACTTTTAAAGCATGTCATGTTTGGTGTCTATGCACTCGTCATGAGATCAACTTAGTCAAAATAGTATGTTTTTGTGCATTAAAATTCAAGAAAATTACGCAATTACTTTGTGAAAAAAAAAAATTGTAACACCCACTATTTAAATCTGTAGGGCCCCTGCTTTAAAAAAAATATATAATGTTTGGGGGTTCAAAGTCATTTTCTAGCAAAAAAAAGTTTTTTTTCATGAAAATAAAAAGTGTCAGAAAAGACTGGGTGGTTCAAGTGGTTAGAAGAGTGGGTGATGTTGGGCATAAAATGCCAGGACAGTTCAAAACCCCCCAAATGACACCATTTTGGAAAGTAGACACCCCAAGCTATTTTCTGAGAGGCATGTTGAGTCTATGGAATATGTTATTTGTTTGTCATAAATGATTGAAAAGTGACAAAAAAAAAAAAAATTACACAAAGTTGTCACTGAAATTATATATTGCTCACCCATGCCATGGGTATGTGTGGAATTACATCCCAAAATACATTCTGCTGCTTCTCCTGAGTACGGGGATACCCCATGTGTGAGACTTTTTGTGAGTCTATCCGTGTACGGGACCCTGAAAACCAATCACCGCCTTCAGGATTTCTAAGGGCGAAAATTTATGCCTTCACCACATATGCCCAGATAGCAAAAAAAAAAAAAAAATGACCCCATTTTGGAAAGTAGACACCCCAAGCTATCTGCTGAGAGGCATGTTGAGTCCATAGCATATTTTATATTTTGCCACAAGTTTTGGGGAAATGACAATTTGTATTTATTTATTTATTTTTTTTACACAAAGTTGTCACTGAAATTATATATTGCTCACACATGCCATGGGTATATGTAGAATTACACCCCAAAATACATTCTGCTGCTTCTCCTGAGTATGGGGATACCCCATGTGTGAGACTTTTTGGGAGCCTGTCCGCGTACAGAACCCTGAAAACCAATCACCGCCTTCAGGATTTCTAAGGGCATAAAATGGTGATTTTACTCCTCTGTACCTATCACGGTTTTGGAGGCCCTGAAATGTCAAGGTAGTACAAAACCCCCCCAAGTGACCCCATTTTGGAAAGTAGACACCCCAAGGTATCTGCTAAGAGGCATGGTGAGTATTTTGCAGATCTCATTTGTTTTTGAAAATGAAGAAATAAACAGAATTTTTTTTTTTACTTTTTTCAAATTTCAAAACTTTGTGACAAAATGTGAGATCTGCAAAATACTCAAAATACTTCTCAGCAAATAACTTGGAGTGTCTACTTTCCAAAATGGGGTCATTTGGGGGGGGGGGGGGTTGTGCTATCTGGGCATTCAATGGCCTCCGAAACTGTGATAGGGAGTGAGGAGTAAAATCACCTTTTTACGCACTTAGAAAGCCTGAAGGCGGTGATTGGATTTTGGGGTTCTGTACGTGGCTAGACTGCCAGAATGTCTCACATATGTGGTATCCCTGTATTCAGAAGAAGCAGCAGAATGTATTTTGGGGTGTAATTTCACATATACCCATGGCATGTTCAAGCAACATACCATTTAGTGACAACTTTGTGGAAAAAAAAAAGTGTAATTTCCCCGAAACTTGTGGCAAAATATAAAATATTCCATGGACTCAACATGCCTCTCAGCAAATAGCTTGGGTTGTCTACTTTCCAAAATGGGGTCATTTGGGGGGGGGGGGGGCTTGTGCTATCTGGGCATTTCATGGCCTCCGCAACTGAGATAGGTAGTGTGGAGTGAATGCATACATTTTTGCCCTTAGAAATACTGAAGGCGGTAATTGGATTTTGGGGTCCTGTATGCAGATAGACTTCCAAAAAGTCTCACACACGGGGTATCCCCATACTCAGGAGGAGCAACAGAATGTATTTTTGGGGTGTAATTTGACATATACCCATGGCATGTGTGAGCAATATATCATTTCAGTAACAGCTTTGTGCAATTTTTTTTTTGGTCATCTTTCAATCACTTATGACAAAAAAATAAAATATTCAATGGGCTCAACATGCCTCTCAGCAATTTCCTTGGGGTGTCTACTTTCCAAAATGGGGTCATTTGGGGGGGGGGGTTGTACTGCCCTTCCATTTTAGCACCTCAAGAAATGAGATAAGCTGCATAAATTCCAGAAAATGTACCCTAGTTTGTAGACGCTATAACTTTTGTGCAAACCAATAAATATACAGTAATTAACTTTTTTTTTTACCCAAGACGTGCGGCTAAATGCATTTTGGCAAAAATGTATGACTAAAATTTAGTTTATTGTATTTTTGTAATAACATAAAGTTGAAAATATCATTTTTTCAAAATTTTTGTCCTTTTTTTGTTTATACCGCAAAAAATAAAAAGCACAGTGGTGAACAAATACCACCGAAAGAAAGCTCTATTTGTGGGGAAAAAATGATGCAAATTTTGTTTGGGTAGCATTGCATGACCGCGCAATTACCATTTGAAGCGGTGCAGTGCCAAATTGAAAAATGTGCTCTGGTCCTAAAGCTGCAAAACCTTCCGGTTGGTAAGTGGTTAAGGGAAAGATTATTGTTCTAAAATCATCTCCAAAGTGTGTGGGAAAAGTCTATTGCAGCCGCATAGAGCCATATTACTGTTCTAAAATCATCTCCAAAGTGTGTGGGAAAAGTCTATTGCAGCCACATAGAGCCATATTACTGTTCTAAAATCATCTCCAAAGTGTGTGGGGAAAGTCTATTGCAGCCACATAGAGCCATATTACTGTTCTAAAATCATCTCCAAAGTGTATGGGAAAAGTCTATTGCAGGCGCATAGAGCCATATTACTGTTCTAAAATCATCTCCAAAGTGTGTGGAAAAAGTATATTGCAGGCGCATAGAGCCATATTACTGTTCTAAAATTTGTTTTAAGGTACAATGCATCTGATTGAGAGGCTGCTTCTGTAAATAAACCAATTAACAATGTGTAAGTAGAAAAAAAAAAAAATTACACAAGCAAAATATGTGATGGCAGAATACATTGTCACTAACACTGTCCTTGAGGATCGTACTGTTCCATAACACCAAATACAGCTAAAATACATCTCTCAAGCATATAATTTAAAAGATTGTTTTAGGTGTGTCATTTTTGAAGTCTCGTTAAAAAGAAGACTCTTTTCTTGCTGTTTGACAATCGCTTGCCTATTAGCCTTGGAACTTGACAAAATTGAATATAAAATTTGCCCCCCTCCAATGAGAACAGATTTGCATTCAAACTTTTTGGATCAAACCCAGCCACATTCAGTCATTCTTATCATACCATATAGAGCTTCGCCACTTGTTTAGGTCCCTTTATATAGAAATTAAGAAGCATATATAACATAACTAAAGCATGAACGTGAAGTAACTTTAAAGCAAAGAATACTTTTCTATAATATTTATAACATAATGTAAAATATGTTTTGCAAGTCATATCTAGATTATCATGAAATATAATTCACACAATTTTTCTTTTCTTCTCTATATTTCTTCTCTCTCTCTAGATACTACTCTTCTCTTCTTTTCTCTCCTTTCCTATCCTTTCCTTTCATTCATTTTCCTTCCTTTCTTCTTCTAGCTCTAAGCGTAGAACCTCAGTCTACTTTACAAAGTTTTAGAACAATTTTTACTTAGACTCCTGTTTAAGATACAACAATACCAACTATTTTCTTGAGTTATATGTGCTTAAAATGATTATATAATAATTGTAAGAGACTTTAATTAATTCTCACTGTTCATTAATTGCTATGATTCTCTCTTCCTTACTGATGAGAGTTTTCTTTTAAATAACCAATTCTACTTTATTTTGTATGAAATACTATATGTACTTGTTATTTTATGAAGTCATACGCCTATCTTATGTTCAAATGTATTATCTCTTGTTCTATTATTGAATTTATTATTTTTTGTATACTGTTAAACTCCAATAAACAAAACTGACAATCATACAAAGATTATGATTAATATTTTTATATTACAATATATCTCAGGGCAAAACGTTTCCATTTTAGTTTTGGACAGAGTAGGATAGAACCACTGTCATTTTTTTTACTTACTGTCTTTGCTCCTTTAGAGTGATTCACCTCTCTATTTTCACTAGTGACTATTGTCATTGGGATTTTGATTAGAGAATTTTTTTTAAAAAAAAATTCAGTCATGTCCAGAAAATGAATGACCGGAAATCTTCAAATAGAGTTATTTGTTCTATTGACAACTATCTAAGAAAGAATTTACCTCACTATGGAGAAAGGTAATGGGACATGGATGAGGGGGCTTAAGATATACTTTTCACTTACGTTGATACTGTTTGTCAGTAGAGTTGAAATATGCAGGGAAATTAAGAGATTCTCTGCTAGATAATGAGCATAGATGGAAAGTAGCGTGTGAGACAACAAGAGAAGAAATAGATGGTATACAGATGTTACATACTAAGAGCACAACAAGTAGAATGCCCTGAAACTATAATAACAGGTAAACTAAAAGGGAGAAATATAGGGGTTATTACTGTCATCCTTCTGTAGCACAATAAGGCATTTTTAGAACAGAAGGTATTTACATATCCCATATCATCACATATCCCAAAAATAAGAGAAATATTCCTCTTTCAGATTAGAGGGTGCATCCATGTATATATTCTTTTATGCTCCAATAGACATCTAAAAATAAGAGAATTATTCCTTATTTCAGGACATTGGGTAGAATCATGCAATTGGATATGAAGGGATAAAAAAATTATTTGAATGGCTCCACACACTTTTCTTTTGTTATGTTATGTTGTGCAAAGCACTGATTGGGTTTCTTTTCTCTTTCTTTGGTACATTGAATCACAATTCTGGGAAAGCGATTCAATGTACTGAAGCAAGAGAGCAGCCTGGAACTAGCATTTTTAGAAATACGCCCTGTCTTTTTACACACTTAACCAAAAGTTTTTCCATTCTGGTAAAAGGGGTAAATTAGGTCAACTTTTTGAGGAATAACTAAAAATATGTTTTCAGAAATATTTGGGTAATTAATAATGCTGTTAATTATGTTGAAAATTGGTTTCTAGTTTTTCTGACAAAAATGTCATATGTGCATATACAAATAATACATGTGAATCATACATAGACTAGATACAAATTCCCAAACAATATACATTTACAAGAAATATATATACAAAATAATTGTAAAGTGTCCCAATAGTAGTGATATTCCACTTTAAATCAGCGTTGAAATGAAACATAATTGTCCATAAGTGACAAGAAGATTTCCTACCTGGACTATCCAGTGCTCTTTTAGTACAAAAACACTCAGTACAAATGTGAAGATCTTCACCATGTGCCACACATTAATGCTCACCTTCATTAAATGACCTCCTGCATAATATGCAGTCTCAAATGCTTGTTCCCCATAAAGGGTTAAAACCGCAGTATGATCACTGTGTACTTCATTTAAATTAAGGAGAGTTTAAAAACATAACTTGGAACACGCAGAGCAAACATAAAAAACATCCACAGATATAATGGTTAAAAGTAAAACAGTCACCAGTGCAAACTACAGCTCACAGATACCTCTCGGCATGATAATTTTACTGGCACACAGAACTAAGGGAGAGATCATACTGCGGTTTTAACCCTTTGTGAGAATCAAGCCTCATATTATCAAGGATGTCATTTAATGGAGATGAGCAGATAAGTGTGGCACAGGGCAAATATCTTTGCACTGAGTTTTTTGTATTAGCACTGGATAGTTAATGCAAGGAATCATCTTATCACTTATGGATGCTTAAGTTTCAATAGTGATTTAAAGGAAGGTATCACTATTATTGGGACACTACAATTATTTTGTGTATATATTTTTTGTGAATATATATTGTTTGTGAATTTGTATCTTACCTAGTTATGATTCATGTGTATTATTTGTATATGCACTTCTGATTTGCGCCCAAGAGAATTTAGTTATTGACTGCACTGTATACATTTTATGTGTTTGTTTTATATGCTAGATTTACACATTATTTCATACCATTATACATATGTCCCAACATTCTAATAGGGTGAAAAGTCTAGATTACACAGCTTTCTTTCAGGTAAATAAAAGAGGGCACTACAGTGGAACGCACAACAGTTGCCCCTTAATAAAAACATATATTCCCAACTTTTCGTTATTGGAGAAAAGGTAGGAACATTCATGGTTTTGGGTTTGCTACAGAGATAGGGTGTAACAGGAACAAGAACATTTTGTGGAGATGAATGGACAAATACTTGTGGGGTTAACAATGTCCTAATTTTGTTTTCAAATATGTTGGTAAGTGTGGAAACCCTTTAGTAATGGAAGGCAGTATGTTGTATATCAACCGCCAGCAACTAAAAATTTAAATATCTCAGATTCTTTAAAAGTATATTGTGTTTACTGTTTATTACAGGCATGCTTATATTTTTATGCAAGTCTTTGTTTTTATGTTGTTTTAAGATGTGGTTTCTCACTTTAGGAATAAACATCCAATGTCAAGCTGGAACGCATAAAAGAGATAATTGAATAGAATTCCTTACAGCTGATACATCAGTTTTATGTACCTTGCATCTGAGCTTCTTCATCAGACTCCTTTTATATGGTAAGTAAAAGGCAAGTTTATTACTCTTCTACATTTCTGCCCTACTACATAAATTATAAAAGGTCATACCTGGACATGGAAACTAGCATTTAAAACTAGATAACGTTAGTTATACTGCACATTCCAACCCATATTAAACCCCCAAAATAATAGAATGTTAGAATGTTTCCACATGAAATTTGCAAATAAAACTCCATATTAAACAGAAAAAATGCCTGGGAAACCAGAGCCATTCATATGCCAAGTACATGAAAAACATGGTAATAAATAGTTCATTTTTTACATTTTATTAAGTACATTTGTTGTGTTCAAGAACTGAAGGTCAGTAAACACAATCTGTGCTTAATTTCTAGTAATAAATAATGATATCCATCACACAGACTATAGACATAAAGACAGATGTAGCAATGCATTCTCCTTTCTTCAAAACTGTCCTTGTGGATATAGTTGCTTTTTTCCCACCTACATGCTAACCACAGACTATGAAGAAATGTTTTATATTTCATATTGCTCAATGAGCTTCATTTCTGTGATGCAAAGTGGAAGGTACACACAACTATGGGGATTTTGGAAACTTCCCCTATTACAAAAAAATCACTGTGTGTGATCATTTGTGTTACAGAGGGTCCAGATGGAAATGCTCATGGTGAAAAGAATGAAAGGATTACTCCTAGCTTTAGGACATCCCTTAAATTAATTTCAGCTTTTGTTTTTTTTTTTTTCAATCTATTTAATGCTTTACTGATACCCACTTATCCCTGAAACTATAAGGCCACCCAAAAGAAGATAGTGATAATTGCTGAACTGTACAAGTCACTGCGGTTTAAACATGAAAGTCCTCCTTAGGACAACTGTTCTTGCCATATAAATCAGAAAACTCTTGCGTTTACCCTTTGGTGCTATTTTCAGCTTGTAGGGATCTGACATTTTATATTTTTAAGCTAAGCCAAACCTACCTGCCTTTACTGTGCCCAGAAAGCATGCCCTTAATGGTCACTTAGATGTTTACATCAAATAGAGGCAGTTACACAGACCAAAATCAATAGGTAAGCCTCTTATGTCAAAGTTAAAGTAGAATAGAAACTAAAGACAAAGGACACAGACGACCAGCGCTCCTGAAAGTGGGTTTTCCTTTTAGAGGTAACTCTTTTTGTGTAACAAGAATATCTTTTCGTTAAAGGACAGCATACAGGAAAACAGCAAGTAAGTTGCATTTCTTACCATCGGTATAAAGGAACTATAAAATAAGTAAACATTTCAGTCAACACATTTTTGTTGCACGGAAATCCCTTGATAGGCAAGCCTATTCTGTATGTTAGGCTAATTTAGCCACCAAATATACTGTATTTAGATTTATAATTCCTTATTGTTGTATGATAAATTGGCAAAAATGTGCTAGTGTATCTTTGAGGCATTCTTGTAAAGTACTTTATACTGTAAGGTGCTAATTAAAACAAAATGGGGTCTGTTTTATATATTTTCTAGGATGTTTTATGTGGAACAGCTATTGTTTTGTGATATGGTCTAACTAGAAGCTTTCCACAGAGAACATTAAAGCTAAGCTGAATCAATTGCAGAGGAATACGACAATAACAGAGACACTCTGAGTCTGAATTTACTAAATTTCTCTCTTTGAAAATCAACCATCAAAGTTAAATAACATAAATAAAACTGGGTTTTTACAATGTCTAAGGCTACAGTTTTTATAAAGATGTGATGATCATTTTAATAATCAGCAGCTGTTAATTTCTGGCTAAGTCATTTTCTGAATTACATTATTTTCAATTTACAAAACATAACAAGGTGATAATGGGTTGCGTAATACATCTTGTTTTTAGACACACTATTAAAGGCGAACAAATGCTGGCATGACTAAAACTGGTCATTGCCAAAATAATAGCCAGATGTTCACATATGAAAAAATAATGTGGCCTTTAAGGTACTTAAGGTCCTTTGTGGGAACAATTTAGAAGTGTCAGCAGGCCGCCAGAACACACCTGCTACCAACCAAAATACACCAGCAAAGCCTGCCACTGATACCACACAGCTTCATGGAAGAGCCTGAGATCCATACAGAGGTCTTTATAGGTCTTGAATTGGTGACACACAGCCAATTGTGTGTCACCGATTCAAATACTCGTACATGTAGACCCCTTTCCTATGTCTCCAAGGAATACACAGGCACCACCACAAGGATACTCTATCACCACAGCTCACCTTTAAGGACTCATCACTGGCTGAACAGCTCCCAGACACCAGACTTTTATCCCAGCATCAGATGGGTTGCCCAAGAAGATGGCTTATTTCTCTCTGTATATGATGCCACCATGCCTGCAACCCTAACATTAAGCAACATGTATTTTGCCCATATCTTAGTGGGCCCAGCGCCTTTCATTCTGCCACTATCAATTAAAAGCATACAATACCTCTTTCCCCCAAACTTTGGAATGCCTAAACTGACAAAGCAAGCATCATGCCAAATAGATGCGCTATTGAGTGTTTAATATTTGCTATATAATCACTGTTTCTTAGCTAACACATATATAGTATCTCACAAAAGTGAGTACACCCCTCACATTTTTGTAAATATTTTATTCTATCTTTTCACGTGACAACACTGAAGAAATGACACGTTTCTACAATGTAAAGTAGTGAGTATACAACTTATATAACAGTGTAAATTTGCTGTCCCCTCAAAATAACGCAACACACAGCCATTAATGTCTAAACTGCTGGCAACAAA
>BLSH010170665.1:0-11369 GCA_018402905.1 Glandirana rugosa
TCCTTACATTGGTGATCAGTGGGAAGAATGTTCCTTACATTGGTGATCAGTGGGAAGAATGTTCCTTACATTGGTGATCAGTGGGAAGAATGTTCCTTACATTGGTGGTCTTTGGAAAGAATGCTTCTTACATTGGTGGTCAATGGGAAGAATGCTTCTTACATTGGTGGTCAATGGTAAGAATGTTTCTTACATTGGTGGTCTTTGGAAAGAATGCTTCTTACATTGGTGGTAATTGGGAAGAATGCTTCTTACATTGGTGATCAGTGGGAAGAATGTTCCTTACATTGGTGATTAGTGGGAAGAATGTTCCTTACATTGGTGGTCTTTGGAAAGAATGCTTCTTACATTGGTGGTCAATGGAAAGAATGCTTCTTACATTGGTGGTCAATGGGAAGAATGTTTCTTACATTGGTGGTCTTTGGAAAGAATGCTTCTTACATTGGTGGTCAGTGGGAAGAATGTTCCTTACATTGGTGATCAGTGGGAAGAATGCTCCTTACATTGGTGATCAGTGGGAAGAATGCTCCTTACATTAGTGATCAGTGGGAAGAATATTCCTTACATTGGTGATCAGTGGGAAGAGTGCTTCTTACATTGATGGTCTTTGGGAACAATGCACCTTACATTGGTGGTAATTGGGAAGAATGCTTCTTACATTGGTGGTCAATGGGAAGAATGCTTCTTACATTGATGGTCTTTGGGAACAATGCACCTTACATTGGTGGTAATTGGGAAGAATGCTTCTTACATTGGTGGTCAATGGGAAGAATGCTTCTTACATTGGTGGTCAATGGGAAGAATGCTTCTTACGTTGGTGATCAGTGGGAAGAATGCTCCTTACATCGGTGGTCAGTGAGAAGAATGCTCCTTACTTTGGTAATCAGTGGGAAGAATGCTCCTTAAATCGGTGGTCAGTGGGAAGAATGCTCCTTAAATTGGTGGTCAGTGGGAAGAATGCTCCTTACTTTGGTAATCAGTGGGAAGAATGCTCCTTACATCGGTGGTCAGTGGGAAGAATGCTCCTTAAATTGGTGGTCAGTGGGAAGAATGCTCCTTAAATTGGTGGTCAGTGGGAAGAATGCTCCTTACATTGATGGTCTTTGGGAAGAATGCTCCTTACATTGGTGGTCTTTGGAAAGAATGCTCCTTTCATTGGTGGTCAATGGGAAGAATGTGTCTTACATTGGTGATCAGTGGAAAGAATGTTCCTTACATTGGTGATCAGTGGGAAGAATGTTCCTTACATTGGTGATCAGTGGGAAGAATGTTCCTTACATTGGTGATCAGTGGGAAGAATGCTCCTTACATTGGTGGTCAATGGAAAGAATGCTTCTTACATTGATAGCTTTGGGAAGAATGCTTCTTTCATTGATGGTCTTTGGGAACAAGGCACCTTACATTGGTGGTCGATGGGAAGAATACCCCTTACTTTGGTGATCAGTGGGAAGAATGATTCTTACATTGGTGGTCAATGGGAAGAATGATTCTTACATTGGTGGTCAATGGGAAGAATGCTTCTTACATTGGTGGTCTTTAGGAAGAATGCCTCTTACATTGGTGGTAATTGGGAAGAATGTGTCCCTTTCAGATAGCTAAAGTAATCATTGGTGTCAGTGGTTACTTATCTGAGAGGCAGAAACTGTTCATTGCTAAAGGAACCCCCAGCAACCTCCAGGTTTCCATGGAACCTTGGTTGAGAGAGGCTGTCTTAGGCTCAAGAAAGCCCATTCTTATGGCTTGCTTTACACTCTCTAAGACCGAGAGAGTCTGCATATCTTTATGAAAGGATCATGCCTAGCCTCAGAAGACAATCACAAGTCATTATCAGTGTGGTTTAGGTCTCCAGAATGTGAAGCAACCTGTGAAGTCCACCTGTCACTTTGACTTTTTTGCCTCTTATTGCAGCGTCCAGAATGGAGAAGAGGATGTAAGTAGTGATAGGAGATGCAAGTTGCAACAGGAGCATGAAAGGATCCTGGCACTGGGCTACTATTGTAAAAATGCTAAAGCACGACCTAACAACCTCTAAGAACCCTAGGGTCTCACAGAATTATGGTTGAGAATGGTTGCCTTAACCACTAGTGGTATCTATCTAAAAACTGTTAAACCTATACATTAAATACAGTGATGAAAATATGGAACAGCAAGCGTAACTGGATTTGACCTAGTAACAGCCTGCAAAAAAACAAAACAGAAAGGGAGGCACGCACACCTAGTGCATTACCATAAAAATGTATTAGAATTGTAAAAAACTTTAAAAATGAATACTCACAAAACCACAATGGGGAACATCAGACTGTAGGCCTTGGTGAACCCGGTTGGAACTACAGGTAGGCCATAGGCGTGATGCTATGTATATGCATATAGCTGTAAATGATGTATATGATATAGAATCCAATATGTGATAATCATACTAGAAATGAAATTGATGCTTGTTGTTCATTTTAGTATACAGTTAATATCGTGCATTCTCCTGAGGAAGCGGTTATTCCGCGAAACATGTCGGGAAGCACTGGTGAAATGACTGTGAGAATATAATTCAACTGTGGTCCATCATATGGGATGGATGGAGATGTATTAATGTGATTTTAAAGATAATTGTTATGTTTGTATGAAATAAAAATTCCTTTTTATATAAATGTGAAGTTTGCGAGCCTATTGCGGTACCAGGAAAGTCCCACAGCCCCTCTTCCTCTTTTTTTTGTGGTTGGTCCCATTTCTCACTGAAGGGACAACATAGTTTCAATGTGTAACACAAAGTCGTAAAACCAAAGTGAGATGATGCAAATGGGTAGATGAAAGAGCACAAGGTGGGGTAACAGCTGACGCGTTTCGGGGGCGCACCCCCTTCCTCAGGGCTGCCCCTGTGCAGCAAAGCTCAGACTTGAAGAGAGAGAATCAACACAAGTAGCCAATCAGTTGTGTTGCAGTGCACATGCCCTAAAAAGGAAAGTGCTGATAGGAGGAGAGAGCAGAGTGAAGGAGATAAGCTCACCAGTGTGCTGCTTCTGCTTTCACAGGCTGGGGAAGGGATAAGACTTGTAAGTGTTACTGAACGGCAGCAGAGGTTCCTCCCCTGCCACTGCTGCCAGACAAGGCTGGGTTCTTTGGCAGAGCTGTGAAAATCTTAGGACTGGATGGATAGAAATACAAATCCTTTAGCATGAATACCCAATATACATCTGTGTATTTAACAGTTCGCCAAGAGCCCAGCTTCCATAAATTGGGCAGTGGGATGTTGGGCGTTGGAATCTTAGTGCACAAGGTTATAGAGGAGATAATAAAACGATGCATTTTATTTCGGCAGGCTCTCTACGGGACCACATTAGAGGAAGCTCGCTGGAGGGAGTGCGTCAGCTACGTCAACAGCAACATGGAGAACGCGGTCGGCGCCATGTACGTCAAGGAAACATTTGCTGGTGAGAGCAAGAGGATGGTATGTAACCTTTCCGGTATCGACCTATCCATCTATAAATGGTCTGCTCAGAAATATTACCGCATCATAAATAAGTTGCAGCATTGTCAAACGTTCCCAGCTTTATTGGAAACATACAATTTCCCAGGCACGTTCTACAGAGCTTTAGTGCTTCCTGGTATGAAATGTTCCAGGTGCAGCCAATGTTGTCCAGGATATGGCAGATAGCACAGAGCCCGCCCTCAACATGTGTCGTCCCCACGGCCTTGGCTTCTTTGTACCGATTTTGGTATTTTATCTTTTTTTTTTATTGTCTGTTATGTTAAAGCAAAATTGTAAACTACATCTGAACACCAGACAAGCTGCTAAATATAATACTGGAAGCATATAATGAGGATGCTTTACATGCCAGGGGATTTGTAGATGAATGCTGAACTCAGGGAATATATATAAGATATAAATCAAGCCAGCTCTGTGTTCATTATTGCGTCATTGAAGTAAAATTAAACCCTTAAAGTTTTGCAGTTTCACGCAGAATAAAATGAAATTCCACCAGTAAACTATTTGTTACAATTTTTACCCCAACACTTGCAGTTTACAATTTTCTTTAACGCAATTTTAATTGAATAAAGACAAACTCGCAAAACAGTGAGCAGACGCCAAGGCCAGGGGCTGAGAGTGGTTTGAGAATGACAACATCCACTATTTTGTCAAAAGTATTGGGACACCTGCCTTTACATGCACAAGCGGTTGTATACAATTTAGAGGCATTTTTACCTACAGGTAAGCTTACCTGTAGGTAAAATGAATATCTCCTAAACTTGTACGGTTTAGGAGATATTCCCCCTCCAAGCAGCTGCAATGTCCCGGGGCATGCGCCGTGATGTCCCGGCAATGGCCCAGCGCATAGCGCCTGACCTTGGCAGAAAGACGAGCTCCCGCGTGCATGCCAGTCACAGCCGCGTACCCGGAAGCAAGATCTGAGGGAAGATGTCCACTCCCTCGGCAGCCCGGTCGGATCTTCGTTTCAAGGTATGCGGTGCATACTAGCTCATTATGCTATTGTCTTGCAGGTTTTGGTTTTTTCTTTTTTTTTTTTCACTGGGGAGAGAACCGCTTTAATGGCATCCCAGTCTTAGTCCATAGGGTTCAATATTGGGTTGGCCCACCCTTTGCAGCTATAACAGCTTCACCTCTTCTGGGAAGGCTGTCCACAAGATTTAGGAGTGTCTATGGGAATGTTTGACCATTCTTCCGGAAGCGCATTTGTGAGGTCAAGCACTGATGTTGGACGAGAAAGCCTGTGTTTCATCCGATAAGGCGACCCGCCATATCTTGTAAAGGAAGTGATATTCCGTCGCCGCCATTTTGCTACACCCAGTACTCGTTCACAGTAAAGATACAGTGAGAAGACGGCAAGCGGACATCTTTTAACCCCCAATGGACTTTTTTATTTCACACATATTTTTAACAGTAAATGGAACTTGTATACTCAAATACAGCATTTAGAAATACGTGGCACTGTTTGATGTTCAATTTTAAAAGCAATGGCAAGCCTGCTGATCTGACAGAACACCGCTGCTTTTACAATTCATCATCAAAACAGTCTGATGGATTTCAAAATACTATATATTACTATATAAGTTCAGTTTACTGTTACAAATAAGTGTGAAATGCAAAATTCCTGTGGGTGTAAAAAGATGTCCGCTTGCCGCCTTCTCACTGTATCCTTACTGTGGATGAGTGCTGGGTGTAGCAAGATGGCGGCGACAAAACATCACTTCAGTTACAAGATATCACAGGTTGCCTAATCTGACAAAACACCTGGCTTGCAGTCTCTGTTCAAATTCATCCCAAAGGTGTTCTATCAGGTTGAGGTCAGGATTCTGTGCAGGCCAGTCAAGTTCCTCCACCCCAAACTCACTCATCCATGTGTTTATGGACCTTGCTTTGTGCAGTGGTGCGCAGTCATGTTGGAACAGGAAGGGGCCATCCCCAAACTCTTCCCACAAAGTTGGGAGTATGAAATTGCCTAAAATGTCTTGGTATGCTGACGCATTATGAGTTCCCTTCACTGGAACTAAGGGGCCAAGCCCAACCCCTGAAAAACAACCCCAAACCATAATCCCCCTCCAACAAATGATTTGGACCAGTGCACAAAGCAAGGTCCATAAAGGCATGGATTAGCGAGTTTGGGGTGGAGGAACTTGACTGGAACACCTTTGGGATGAATTAGAGCGGAGACTGTGAGTCAGGCCTTCTTGTCCACATCAGTGCCTGACCTCACAAATGCTCTTCTGGTAGAATGGTCAAACATTCCCATAGACACTCCTAATCCTTGTGGACAGCCTTCCCAGAAGAGGTGAAGCTGTTATAGCTGCAAAGGGTGGGCCAACTCAATAATGAACCCTACGGACTAAGACTGGGATGCCATTAAAGTTAATGTGCATCTAAAGGCAGGCGTCCCAGTACTTTTGACAATATAGTGTATATACCACAGCAGTGGCAGCTGGTGGGTTCTTGTTTTGGGGGGGGGGGGGGGCGGCAAACAGGCACTTACAGCACCCCCCACCCCGTCACTTACCCGCTCGTGTGGCGGGCTGTGGTGTCCTCTCCTCCTCTCCTGGAGTGCGGGCAGCGGCGGCTCTGGTGTCTCCTCTTCTGCCTAAGCGCTAGGCATCCAATAGGATCAAACAAGGAAATATGTCGCTGCTCCAGGTGAGCTGAATCAAAGATCTTGAAGATCAGGTGCCGGCCACGGCTCACCACCGCAGAAGTCCAATCACACAAAAGAAGTTGGCCGCACTCCACCATGGATCAAAGTATGACAATGTCTATTGTGCACAACCGACACCAGGACACAAAGACAGGCAGGCGAGGTTGACGCGATTCACTCTGTTCTTCATCACAACCTCTTCAAAACCTTTTTGAGGAAGCACTAAGAACAGTGTGGAATGCGTCAACCTCGCCTACCTTTCTTTGTGTCCTGGTGTCGGTTGTGCACAATAAACATTGTCATACAATAGGATCGCCTGACGATTTGGCCAGTCGGCAAAACAGGTCTCATGACCTGCCTCCTGATTGGCAGGAAGGATCTTTAGTGTGCAAATAGTGAAAATTAATTTGCTATCATCACACAACTGGGTGGGCTCAGGGTACAGTGCTCTGCGCCCCGAGCCCACACTTTTTTGAGGCCTATTAGAGCCTCCGGTTCTAATCACGTGCTTCAAAAAAACACAGCTCCCTATTGGAATTCCATAGTCCCGCACCCTGATATGTAGATCAGGGGGCCGGACGCATGGATAGGGGTGGCGGTGCCCGTGTGCTCTCTGTGGATGGGCCACCACTGTACTACAGACTAATAGGCCTCTTATATGGTATAACCAGTAACAACAAAGAAAGACAAAAGGTAACCAGGTGAGAGCCTCTCAGGGACCAAGAAATACAAAAAAAGAGGGAGGGAGCAAACTATCCCTTAAGCCACCTGATGTAAAAGAGGGCTGTACCCCCACCCAGCCAATAAACTATAGCATAAAAAAAAAAAAAACTTTCCTCCCTGGAAAGGTTAACCATTAGCCCTTTTTGGTTGCATGTCCACCAATCTACCCTTTATACAGAGATAGCCCTCTCAGTCAAACTCCAGTCACAGTATTTCTATTTAGTCTTGGATAGAGTGGAGAAGGGATTGAGCTTCTTTCACCTTTTCATTGCTGCCCTTATGGTAGGTGGTCATCAGAACCAACATTGAATAAAATTCTTTCCAATGGGTACACTGATAGCAATACAACCCTTTTATAGACTGGAAAGAGAATTTCTATTAGGTTTTTATTGCTGTCTGTGTCTGAGAGCTCTACTCACTTCTTGTCTTGGTTCCAACTCTTCCCCACTTCTGGAAGTTTTACAGGAACTCCACTCAAGTCATACGTACCCAGAGTAAGACTACCTTCTATAAACGAATGTTTTCCTAGCCTCTTTTTCAATGGAGTGATTATGTAATTGAAGATATGGATATTTGTATAAATGTATATATTACTTCTGTAACATTTTCAGACCTTCACCTAAAAGCTGTATTTCATCTTTGTATATGATGGTCTCCATAGAATAGTGGTCTTTTTTTTCTCTACTTGTTCCAACTTTCTTAGATTAGTGACCTCATTAATAAAGTCCGGGAAGCCTTTATTGAGACCCTGGATGAATTGCAGTGGATGGACGACACATCAAAAGAAAAAGCCAGAGAAAAGGTTAGTTAAGCTGGTATTATTTTTCGTTTCCAATACTTATTATTAAGAATTTCAAAAGAAAGAACATACAAACAACGTGGTACAGTAAACCATTATGGGTACAAGGCCACAAAGCCTCCACATCTATAGTGTCACGCTTACCCCTTAATGCAGGTAATCAGACACTATAGCTAGCTTCTGTGTTTTTCACCTATAGCAGCTCCTTTTCCCATAAGGTAAGCAGGCCTACCAGTACAGGGTTGCCCCCAGGACTTATACACAATGCTATAGTGTCTGGCTACCATGCGCGAACTGAGCAAAGCAAACAGGTACTTGCGGTTAGCAGACAGGCAGAGTGGTTCAATGATAATCCAGGCACAATGCAGGCAAGGTTCAGAATAGTCAGAGTCAGATCTGTAGTCAAAAGGCAGGCAGAGTTCACAGAGTAGTCAATATCCAATCCAAGGTCATCAACGAGAGAATTCAAACAGAGCAGACAAACAGGGATCTTGGAGCACATCTTACAAATGGAATGTTACAAGCAAGAGACTGCAGGCTTGGCTGGCTTCAATCAGGTTTGGTCTCCACCCAAAGCCAAAAGACTGGCCACATCAATCACCTTGAAGGTAAACAGACAGACAAGGAAAATGCCTCAGCCACAACCAGGATGCTGGAATGAGGAGCAGCAGTGTTGCATGCTCCTGACATATAGTAGATTAACAGAATAGAATGACCGAGGGTCAATTCCATACAAGATCTCAGAAATTAATTAAAATGCGGCTAAGGCCCAAGTTCAGATATGCCAATAAGCAGAAAAATAATATAAACTCTTCCAACTATTGTCGAAAAATGACCAAGGTTCCAGAATTGATTGTGTAATAATCCTTCTAGTTCTAAAACAGAGCCTAAGGCAAGGGACCGGTCAAACTTTACAGCTCGCCTACAATACACAGGGTCACGTATAACCTCCAGCGAAGGAAGGATGGCCTTGCCATCCTGATATAAAGAGAGGATATTCCATTGGGTCCAGCAAGGACCTTCAGTAACAAAAGAAATAGAAGAAAGATAGTAAAAAACAAGAAGTACCAGAAAAGAAAGAAGTAAGAAGTACGAAGTACCACATGTCAACCTTCTATTCCAGGGGTGCAAGCTAAAGGGAAGCAGCTCAGGAGTCACCAATCAGATATTTAATCCATGGGTCCCACGATTTCTCAAATGATTTGACTTCATCATACAATATGGCCGAAAGACGCTCATTTACCATCATCCAAGACAGCTTAGCACTGAGTAGGTCAAAAGGTATGGTAGCTGACATGGGCATCCGCAGGTAGGGGCAAGGGGGGGCAATTGCCTCCCCCTGGAATCAGGGATGGGATTGGGGGTTCCACTAGGTCCTTATCCTCTTGAGCCATGTATGCAGTCTCTGAACGTCTCTTGTGCCATGTCCACAGTCTCTGACCGTCTCCTGTACTATGTCTGCAGTCTTTGACCGTCTCCTGTACCATGTCCACAGTCTCTGACCGTCTCCTGTACTATGTCCGCAGTCTCTGACCATCTCCTGTACTATGTCTGCAGTCTCTGACCATCTCCTGTACTATGTCTGCGGTCTCTGACCATCTCCTGTATTATGTCTGCAGTCTCTGACCATCTCCTGTACTAGGTCTGCAGTCTCTGACATCTCCTGTACTATGTCTGCAGTCTCTGACCATCTACTGTACTATGTCTGCAGTCTCTGGCCATCTCCTGTACTATGTCTGCAGTCTCTGACCATCTACTGTACTATGTCTGCAGTCTATGACCATCTACTGTACTATGTCTGCAGTCTCTGACATCTCCTGTACTATGTCTGCAGTCTATGACCATCTCCTGCACTATGTCTGCGGTCTCTGACCATCTCCTGTACTATGTCTGCAGTCTCTGACCATCTACTGTACTATGTCTGCAGTCTCTGACCATCTCCTGTATTATGTCTGCAGTCTCTGACCATCTCCTGTACTAGGTCTGCAGTCTCTGACCATCTACTGTACTATGTCTGCAGTCTCTGACATCTCCTGTACTATGTCTGCAGTCTCTGACATCTCCTGTACTATGTCTGCAGTCTATGACCATCTCCTGTACTATATCTGCAGTCTCTGACCATTTCCTGTACTATGTCTGCAGTCTCTGACCATCTCCTGTACTATGTCTGCAGTCTCTGACCGTGATAATGTGATAATGACATTGTCGAAAAAGGAGCAGAGCATGGATGACCTTAAAATTATGCCCCCCCCCCTGAAAAAAGTTCTGCGGACGCCCATGGTAGCTGACCTCCAGGGCTTGGCTATAGAACACTTTGCTGCCACTAAAAGAAAAGTAATCAGTCTTCTCAAGTATCTTGGGGCATTCTCCCCCGGGCTGCACAGTAACGCTTGTTTCAGGAACTGGTATTATTTTTAAATCAATTATTAGTAGTATTATTTACCAGGAATCTTTCACCCATGAAAATGGCCCTCTGGCTGCCAGTAGCTAACCAATTACATAAAAATGACCAGGTTAAGGGTCTGTCCTCCCAAACTTAACTTTTTTTAAAAGATGATGCAGAGTTTAGCTACCCAAAGTTATTTTATTTTTATTTTTTGTAGATGCTTGTTGCTTGGAAGATGTCCTCTGACGTTTCATGTCAAAGGACATCTACTCCCTCATCTTGGTGAGATCTCTGCGCTACATTCCTGGGTCTGACACCTGCTGTGCACATTATAAAGGGTCCCCACTCTCCCTGTTGGATTTTATAATTCATTTAAATTATGTAGAATGTAACAGGCAGAACTGGAACACAAATAGGGGCAGGGACACACAAAACTCCCCGGGTGCAGAGAAATTATGGCAAAGAGATCTTGTTCTTGGAGTATCCAAGACTTGTAAGAAGCCAGGAAATGAATCAGTCCACCAAGCTACTCCTATAACTAAAATATAACTTTTGGCTTGATTTATCTTTTAATCCATCAATGAGAGCACATGAAAGAAAATACAGCCCGAGAGTTATTGATTGCGAAGAGCCTGATAAGCAACATATTTGGCAACCAATGACAATGGAAAGGTTCAACTAATACAACTATCCTGGCATTTATCCCACCTTAAAGAGGTTCTTCAGGTGTTGAAAGCTTTCCATTTTTATTCACAAAGAGAACCTGTTGAGTGGTTTACAGTTCCAAAGGGCTGTGTATGGCTGAGCCCCTATTTGAAGCTACTGTGCAGAGGCAGGCAGGTTGTTATAGAAGGCACTGTCATAGATACCCACTTAGTGTAGTTACTTGTATATCTATTGTCGTAACTATCCACCTTTGTGAGCAACTGAAAGTTGACTCTTTTAGACTTCCATCTTCTTGTGACTCTGCACTTTTTAAGCATTCTTTGATGTTATTTTGGAAAATTACAAAAGGATATGTCAGGTTATGCTTTATAGTAAAACCCCTCATTTGGAGCAATATCCGCGGCAGAAGTTTTGTGGGCTTAGCTAAGGCACCATGTTCTTAGAAGTACTAGGCAAGCCGTCGAGACATGGGCTAGATGGTTCAAGACATTTTTTACTGTTAAGAGTTTTTTTGGTTTTGTTTAGGAAGAAAAGTAGATGGGCTTGGGAGTAGTGGTTGACTATTATGTAGTAAGGGGGTGTAAAGTAGAATCCATCTAACTGGTGGATCAGGCAATGGGGGAGGGGTGCAAAATGGGGAAAGGGTATAAGGAAGGGAGGG
>BLSH010170665.1:17962-31429 GCA_018402905.1 Glandirana rugosa
AGGGTTTTGTGACCTCGTTTTCCGTGAAGAATATCCTCCTGGATTTATGGGAGGGTCGTCGGTCGTAGTCCACCTTTGACTAATGACACCCGACGACCCTCCCATAAATCCAGGAGGAGATGATTCACGGAGAGCGAGGTCACAAAACGACGACGGTTTAAGACAAACGGATCTAGGACGAGAACGAAGGACGGGACATGGGGCGATGGAAGATGGACGAAGGGGAACAAGGACTAGGGTCAAAACGAACGGAGAAGGAATAGACGTCTGACGTGGAGGTCAAAGGGGGACGAAAAGTGCGCGCTCACTAAACTCGATCCCGCAGCCGCCGTCGTATGACGGCGTTTTGCGGGAACGAGCCACTTTGTCGCCGTCAATTGCCGACCAGCGGTCGGCAAGCGGTTAATAACTAACAAGCAAAAAACCTAACTGTATACAAAATGGGGAGCACTGAAAAGCAGGGGGAAACTGGAGGTGCAGTCTGCAGATAAGGAAGAGGCAAGCAAAACTGGGATCAGGAACAAGGGGAAGCAGGTAGAAGGTAGCGGGGTACAGGGCAGGAAGCAAGAGCAGGATCTAGGCAAACAGAATTTGGCAGCAGCAAAACACTGGAGCGAGAGGCACTTAGTAGAGGAGGACCTAAATACCCTCCCAGCAGCCCACAGTAATCAGTTTCCACCTGATGCTGGCTGCTGGGAGGGTATTTAGGTCCTCCTATAAGAAGTGCCTTTTGCTCCAGTGTTTTGGGAAACACCCATAAGTGGGCACTAGAATTACAGCTCTCGGCCCATGGAACTACAGGGCCACCAGCAGGTGATCCAGGTCCTCGTATGCGCTTTTCTTTTTTACAAAATACCTCAATCAGGAAACAAAAAAATATTGTGGCTACTAGATGGCAGTTGTATCATCTAAGAAAGCTTGTCAGAACATCAAGAATTCTCTACAATTAAGCCCTATTATGGGTGAAATGCGTCAGCGGTGGGGGGCTTGCAGTGTGTGTGCGATATGCTGTTTCTGTAAGCTCAATAAACGAATTGGAGCTTGAGGACATCATTGGTGTGTGGGCCATCTTTCTTGGATGTTAAACGTGGCGTGGAGCCTGATTAGGCTCCTGGGTTTCTGCACTCGACTGTACCACAGAGCAAAGGAAGAACACAGGAGGTCTTGGAGTAGGGAACATACAGAAACTGCCTAACCGCTAGACGGGCTGTTGATTTAGGAGCCAGACAAAACAGAGGAAGCACAGCAATTTTCTTTCTGATTGCGTGGATTAACCTGTTCCCGACCGCGCGCCATGTTTTCACAGCGACAGTCGGAATGCTGAGCGCGAATCGCCGTAAAAAGAAGGCGATCTGCAATCAGCCACTCCTGAGGAGTGTGCCCGCGGCTCGGGCGGACCCGGTGTCCGCCGGCAAGCCGCGATGAGCGGCCACAGGGAAAGAACGGGGAGCCGCCGATGTAAACACGGCGGTTCCCCGCTCTGTTAGTAGGGGCATGAGAGATCTACTGATTCCTGTCACTGGGATCAGTTAGATCTCTCATGCCCATGGTAGCCCAACCCCCCCACAGTAAGAACACCCAGGGAACACACTTGACCCCTAGATCTCCCCCCAGGTTAACCCCTTCACTACCAATGACATTTATACAGTAATCAGTGGACATTTACATTTCTGATCGCTGTATAAATGTCATTGGTCCCAAAAAAGTGTCAAAAATGTCCGACATGTCCGCTGAAATATCGCAGTCCCGATAAAAATCGTAGATCGCCGCCATTACTAGTAAAAAATAAAAAAACAGAAAAACCCCAGAAATGAATTCTCACCATCCGTAAACGCTGCCACTTTTGCGCAAACCAATCAATAAACGCCAATTGCGATTTTTTTTTTATCACAAATATGAGGAAGAATATAAATCGGCCAAAACCGGTGAAAAAAAAATTTTTTTTTTGGATTTGAATTTTAGCAAAAAGTAAGAAATTTGGGTTTTTTTGCAAAATGGTCGCTCTTCTTTTGTTTATAGCAGCAATTAGAAATGACGCAGAGGCGATCAAATACCACCAAAAGAAAGCTCTATCTGTGGGAAAAAATGGACGCAAATTTTGTTTGGGTGCAACGTCGCACGACCGCGCAATTGTCAGTTAAAGCGACGCAGTGCCAAATCGCAAAAAGTGCTCTGGTCCTAAAGCTGGAAAACCTTCCAGTTGGTAAGTGGTTATTACTAGAGTTGAGCGAACACCTGGATGTTCGGGTTCGGAGGGTCCGAACGAACTTTGGGGAAAAGTCCGGGTTCGGCACCGAACGTTGCCCGAACTTAATCCCGGACCCCGAACCCCATTGAAGTCAATGGGGACCCGAACTTTTAGGCACAAAAATGGCTGTAACAAAGTCCTGGCAAGTGCTAGAGGTCTGCAAAAGGAAGTAAAATGGGGGTAAGAGTGGGGCAAGTGCCCTACAAAAAAATGGGGATAGGGAAAATAACTTAAAATCAAATAAACTAGGAGATGATTTTTGAACAATAATGTGTCACTTACAGCTGCAGCTAGAACCTCTCCCTTTAGAACTAGGAGATGATTTTTGATTGAACAATAATCTGTCCCTCTAAGCAGAAGCCTCTACCTAGTGCAGTCAGATCGCTCAAAGCAGCAGTATGTGAAATCTCAAATTACTCCCACAATCTGATCATTGTGTACGATCGCAGCGATCGTTGTGTTATGCAGAGTTTGATCTGCAATCTGTCACTCAAAGCAGCAGTATGTGAAATCTCAAATTTCTGCAATCTGTCCCTCATAGCAACAGTAGTAGTAATCTCAGGATGCAGGATCAGATCTTAAAATGTCTGCAATCTGTCCCTCACAAAAACGCCGATAGCTTCCTCTCCCTACATTAACCCAAGAGCATGTGACATGCAGCACTGTGACTCCAGCTTATATAGAGGCTGGGTCACATGATGCACTGGCCAATCACAGCCATGCCATTAGTAGGCATGGCTGTGATGGCTTCTAAGGGCAAACCAGGGAAACGCTTGTTGATTGGCTGCCCTGCAGCTATTCAACATGCGTGATCAACTACCAAGAACCCAGAACCCGAACGTTTTTTAAAACGTCCGTGTTTGGGTCTGGGACACCCCAAAGTTCGGTATGGACCCGAACGTTACAGTCGATCAACACTAATTATTACCATATCAGCACAACAAAGGTTTTATGCATAGACCCCTTAAAGTGTTACTAAACCCTTGTTGGGAAAAGTACATCTAGAAGCCTTTTCTCTGCAGGTTGTAAGTGTACCAACTTGTCCAATGAACTATCTTTTTCTGTATTTTCTCTGGGGTGGCTATGCTGCTTTTCAGGGAGCCCTTAAGTCCCAGTGTAGCCACCCTTACATGTACACTCCCAGCTAGGGCTACACCTGACGTTCTGGTGATCCATACACTGAAACCCACAGACAACCCTGAAGCCCTGTATTCTGACTCCAACTGTTGTAATAGTGACATATCCCTTGCTGAGACCTCTATGCCTGGCCTGTATAAGCAGATATAATCACCGCGGACAGTCTTTATCAGATAGCTTGAACTCATCAGACACAGATTCTTCCATAAGCGTAGCTTTATTGCAAATAGCAGGTACAGCATACAACAAATGTGGCAGATGGTTGAAAGATGGTATCTGCAGGTCAAAACATGGTCATGTGTCCTAGGCCTAAAACATGAGTGGCCATCTTCTTCCTCATGAGACAGAAAGAGGACACAGGAAGAGGAAGTTACATCACAGAGTGACCCAGGAAAAGGAAATTAGCTCAGAAGATGGGAGGGAGCACACTTAGAAAACAGAATAGAAAGGTGCGATCTCCAAAACAACCACAAGATGGCAGTGTAATAACCAACTATACAAATATTATTATAACTATGCATAGCATTATGTTTACATGGTGCAAGTTGAAGAGATATTTACTGTACCTATAGATAATCCTTATTATAGGCTTACCTATATGTTCAACTTCTGCATTCAGGGTTTATAACCACTTTAAAGCACCTAAAGGTGAAAGGGTCTTCTTCTTTTGAAACTTTTTTTTTGGGGGGGGGAGCGGGTACCTGATTTTGAAAGGGATCCGCTCCCACTTTCACCTTAGGAGATTCCACCGGAAGTTCTCCCCGACCCACAACTTTCTGGGACACGTCATAGGTCCAAGAAGGTCGCGGAACCATTGACAAAGCATAGTGAGGCTCAGACTTGTCCAGTGGGAAGCCAGCTGTGAAGCTGCAAGGAGTCATAGTTTACATTCTGGGACCCAAAGAACCGACCCGGATGAGGATGGCACTGGATTCCTGGATAGGTAAGTGTCCTTTCAATAAAAGTCAGCCACTACAATATTTGTAGCTGCTGAGTTTTATTTTATTTTTTTCAGACAGGTTGAAGAAGATCTAATGCTCTGCTTAGATGGACATGTAGAATTTAAATTAGAGAGAGATGGTCTGAAGGCAAACAGGTGCTGTTGTGCTTTCTCTACAGAAAGTGTTCTGTGACACCAATGTCCTGTTTTCATCCTGTATTTATTTTGGAAAGTGAACATTGTTTTGTGCTAAACCCATTATTGTATCTATTTTAGGTACCTACAAGTCAGAACATTCTTTTAACTTTGCATTTTAGGTACCTACAAGTCAGAACATTCTTTTAACATGGCATTGGGTTTTAAAATTACAAGTTTAAAATTTGCACCCGAGCCTTTGGTTACACTTCAGAAATACACAGTGACTGAACTTTCAGTTGTTCCTCATTTGGAACCCAATCCCTCTGGTCCTTCTAAAAATTTTGCATTGCATTTGTTACTTGTAAATCCAGAATAAAGGTAAAGCTGTCCTGAGTAAAAACACTTGCAGGTTCAACCGATCGTTTTTTTTTTTTTTTCATATTAATTCCTCCAGGTTCCAGGGGGGAAACATGGAAGGGGTGTATCATTTGTCTACATGCTTTCATGATGAAAGAGGTCCCTCTTTGTGATCTCAGTATGTATTTAACTCTTTTGCAGCTGGATCATTGGAGCAGCAGTGGCTGATGCTTTCTATTCACCGAATCGAAATCAGATCGGTAGGTGAATCTGCTTTGCAGAAACTGATGTAGTTGATATAGTGGGTTGATGGCAGCGAATTGGGTTGAAGTGAGACACAGCCGGGTGGTTGGAGTGTTTCTGTGTGTGAGAGGTGTCAGTTTTGAAAGACAACCTTTAATCTACATAACTAACCAATCACAAAACAGTTTTCGGTGGTAGCCTATAAGCTGATAAAATATGATTTGCAACAACAACTTTGCAAAAATAAAATCCCTTTAGACGTGCATGGTCTGTGTTCATTCGTGTAGGCCAGGGGTGCTCAACCTGTGGCCCTCCAGCTGTTGCAGAACTACAAATCCCATGATGCCTCTGCCTTTCGGAGTCATGCTTGCATCTCCTCAGCCTTGCAATGCCTCATGGGACTTGTAGTTCCGCAACAGCTGGAGAACCACAGCTTGAGCACCCATGGTGTAGGCCAAATACTATAGGTACAAGACTAGGTATCATCTCAGTATCAAGTTGAGATTCATTTTGTAGTAGATGCAGATATTGACTAGATGGACCACTTAATATCCAAGTACAGCTCTCAAAGAACAGCAGAAGCAAGGTAGAAGTTGAAAGGTCACATTTGCAAATTTTCCTAATTTGTTTTTTTAGATCAAAACGAATCTGAACCACAAAAGGATCATGCTCTCCAACAAATCACCTGGGAGACACCTGGCCAATATACCTTGGAATTTTAGCACTAGTCCTCTAGTAAAATAAAGCCGGATACTCTGTAACATTCATCACAACAATTCTTTATTGGCTACATGGCAGGATACAGCAGTAACATACACTATCACGTTTTGGCCGAAACCTTACTCATAGCATGACGAAACGCGTTAGTAGGTAACCGACTTTATTGTATTAGAGCAGGGGTCTCCTAACTTTCTAAACAAAGGGCCAGTTTAGACTGTGCCCAGTAAACAGTTCCTGATCTCTGGAATTAGGGGGGAAATAGTAGGTGTCAGTGGGAGGAATAGTGCCCCATTTTTGTTGTCAGTGGCAGGAATTACTCCCCTTCATTGGTGTCATTGGAAGGAATAGTGCCCCATTGTTGGCGTCAGTGGAAGGAATTATGCCCCATTGTTGGTGCCAGTGAAAGGAATAGTGCCTCATTATTGGTGCCAGTGGAAGGAATAGTGTCTCATTGTTGGTGCCAGTGGAAGGAATTATGCCCCATTGTTGGTACCAGTGAAAGGAATAGTGTCTCATTGTTGGTGCCAGTGGAAGTAATTATGCCCCATTGTTGGTACCAGTTAAAGGAATAGTGTCTCATTGTTGGTGCCAGTGGAAGTAATTATGCCCCATTGTTGGTGCCAGTGAAAGCAATAGTGTCTCATTGTTGGTGCCAGTGGAAGGGATTATGCCCCATTGTTGGTGCCAGTGGAAGGAATAGTGCCTCATTGTTGGTGCTAGTTGAAGGAATTATGCCCCATTGCTGGTGCCAATGGAAGGAATAGTGCCTCATTTTAGGTGCCCAGTAAACAGTTCCTGATCTCTGGAATTAGGGGGGAAATAGTAGGTGTCAGTGGGAGGAATAGTGCCCCATTTTTGTTGTCAGTGGCAGGAATTACTTCCCTTCATTGGTGTCATTGGAAGGAATAGTGCCCCATTGTTGGCGTCAGTGGAAGGAATTATGCCCCATTGTTGGTGCCAGTGAAAGGAATAGTGCCTCATTGTTGGTGCCAGTGGAAGGAATTATGCCCTATTGTTGGTGCCAGTGAAAGGATTAGTGTCTCATTGTTGGTGCCAGTGGAAGGAATTATGCCTCATTGTTGGTACCAGTGAAAGGAATAGTGTCTCATTGTTGGTGCCAGTGGAAGGGATTATGCCCCATTGTTGGTGCCAGTGGAAGGAATAGTGCCTCATTGTTGGTGCCAGTGGAAGGAAGTATGCCTCGTTGTTGGTGCCAGTGGAAGGAATAGTGCCTCATTGTTTGTGCCAGTGGAAGGGATTATGCCCCAATGTTGGTGCCAGTGGAAGGAATAGTACCCCACTGTTGGTATCAGTGGCAGGAATTATGCCACTTTGTTGGTATCAGTGGAAGAAATAGTGCCCCATTGTTGCTATCAGTGGCAGGAATAATGCCTCATGGGCCAGATAGAGGCAAGCAAAGGGCCGCATCCAGCCACAGTTTGGAGACCACTGTATTAGAGGATCAAAGCGACTCTGTTGTTAAAATAAACAAAAAAAATAAGGAAGGAAGCTGTTAGTGCCAGCCTGCTTAACTACTGTGTCCTGTAATGCTATAGGAGCCATTAGGGGGAACGGGCAATTTTTTTCAGGATTAGTGATGAACTTGTATTTAGTCTGAACCGCAACTGAAAAACAGCTGTCAGTACCAGCCCAATCGGCTGTGGCTGGGGCATTTCCTGCCCCGCAGCTCTGTGTACACAATGATGTGGGAATGCTCAGGACATCAGTGACACGTGGCCATATTAGGACTTTGATGTCAAATTGTGTACATGTAGCTGTGGGGATGAGAATACCCTGGCCACAGGCGATTGGGCTGGCACTGACAGCTTCCTTTTTGGTACAGCGGAACATGGGTTCAAACTGAGCAAGCTCATCCTTAATCATGAAAACATAGTGGCCAGTGGTCCCTCCTGATGACTCCTACATTACTACAGGACACAATAGAGAGGTATGGGCCGCCATGAAAGATCACACAGCATAGCAGAGACCAGAAACCCAAATTTTAGAAAAGAGAGGAAATCTTCCAGTGGGGAAATCTGTTCTGGAAACAGCTTTCTAGGAGGGGAATTCTCTTGTAGAGATTTCCACTTACTCCCTTCTCTTGAAGGTAGGAGACCGCGCTGGACTCGGTTTGAGGGTCTGTAAGTGAGTGATGGTGGGGGCGTGTTGGGGTAGTAGACTCCCTGGTGAATCTGACCCAACTTTGCAGAAAGGTGGTGGTGGCCCCCTTTGGGCTGCATCCTCTGGCTACGGCCTCAAGGTCGTTTCTGCATAAACTTGTGTGGATGGGTAAAAGGAGCGCCCAGTATCCAATCAGAAGTAAAAGATGAATACGTTGTAAATTTATTAAAAATGGTAGAGCATGATAAAACTAAAGCGTTTCGGGGAGACAAATACTCCCCCTTCTTCAGGGCTGCCGTTGTATGCTGTGGTGGATGTGCCCAATATGGTTGTGTCTCTGACACTGGGACCGGGGCAGTTGCGGTATTCTTGACGCTTGGTGGTTAAGCGAAACGCGTTGACGTCATTTCCTGGCCGTCCACATCCTCTGACGTCACGTCCGCCATAGGTGGAACGCACGCCAACCTAACGCCGCACATAGCCTGGTCTGAGGCTAAAATGAGAGAAGCTTCCAATATTTTGTAAGTAGTTTTTATGGTTTGCGCAAATAAATTATTTAAACGTTATTTCACTATGGAGGCTATCTCTTTCCTTTCCATACACCTTTGCTATACTGGAGCCCGGTCTGCAATGGAATTGTGAAGGGGGTTCCTGTGCCGCTGGAATACAATCTATACACAGCCAGACACTTGGATTAAGCATTACTGACCCCCAGACTGAAAAGCTGGGGGTCCACTGATTCTGGTGAGTGGGGTCACCTAAGGGGATCGTCACTGAACAGCACGGAGCACCTGTAATATTTTGTTTTCACGGTTTTCGAGCACTTTAAATTGATGGACTATTTAATAGTATTATAATCTGTTTTGCACATATGTATTTTCAAACTACTGGATAGTTTGTCAATCCATAGGGAACTCATACTGGCCTCTCAAGCCAGTTTGCATATAATTTGCACATATTTTTTATTAGCACTGGTTTATAGTTTATTGTTAAAACTACAGTTCTTCACATATGATTTTAGGGTGGCGCAGTTGATTTATTGTGTGAATATCAGTATAGGTTACCTCATCGGCACCTGTTTAAACAGCAGCCCCCAGGATACTCCACTTCCCCTTAAACTTTGACAAGTTGAGGAGAGAGTTGAGTGCCTTGAAACAGTATAATTTAAACCGTAGCGTGGATAAATAATAACAATATGGTTGTGTCTCTGACACTGGGATCGGGGCAGTTGCGGTATTCTCCGGCGGTGTGTCAGAGACCCACCATATTGGGCACATCCACCATTGCATACAGCATCAGCCCTGAAGAAGGGGGAGTCTTTGTCTCCCCGAAATGCGTTGCTTTTATCATGCTCTACCATTTTCAATAAAATGACTACTTATTCATCTTTTACTTCTGATTGGATACTGGGCGCTCCTTTTACCCATCCTCACTTACTTGCTTCTGTGAAATTATGTAAAGCTTCGGGTCTCTGCTCAGGCTTCTGCGGCTTTGTCCGATGAACCCTGCTGTAGGTGCAGGCTGGGTGAAGAGTCCGCCGTGACCCTATATAGACTGTGAGCAGGGAGGATATCCCAGATACCGCTCACCGTACTACAGACCCATCTATCACAAAGGTAATAGCAGCCTCAACGTAAATCATGGAGCATGACTAAGCCCAGTGGGTGAGGCGAAACGCGTCGGAAAGCTGCTTAGACCGAGTTATGCTGAGGCTGCTATTACTTTTGTGGCGGACGGGTCTGTACAATGTGTGGCATCCAGGATATAATCTCTGCTTACTTCTTTCTGTGTTACATTTTAAATGGGCTGCCTTATTGCAATGCATGTTACCGTGCAGCATAACGTGGCTTAACGGGCCGCAAAGACGCAAATGTGTATTCGTAAAATCTTCAGTCATTGATACGACTCTCAAAGGACAGCATGCTCACAATTATGTCCCTTTGCAGTATTTCCTGCTGGGATCCTTCAACCTCCATTCTTCAGCAAGTATCAACCTCAAGCACTGAATTTCGGTGGAATAGGCATGGTCATCGGCCACGAAATCACTCACGGATTTGATGATAATGGTAACTCAATGAGTTTTTTTCCTTTGTTGATGAAGAACTGATGCGATCAATACCCTGCAGTGATTAAATGTAATTATTCAACGCAGGCAGGAATTTTGACAAAGACGGAAACATGTTCGACTGGTGGAGTAACTATTCAGCGATGCACTTTAAGGACCAATCCCGTTGTATGGTCTACCAATACGGCAACTATACGTGGGAACTGGCCGGTGGACAAAACGTAAGTAACTTTGTTCTTTTATTGCCTTATAAATATAGGAGAGCATTGCAGACCACTGGCTCAAAGCATTTTGTGTCTGGCAGTGACATTTAAAATTATATTAAACCCTCAGACCCCTTTCACACGTTGTGCGAGTTGTCCTGCGATTTGGGACTGCAAAGTCGCATGACAAGTCGTTCCCCATTATTTCCAATGAGTAGCGTTCATATCTGTGCGACTTTCAAGTCGTGCCGACTTCATAGTAATCCCTGCATTACTTTGGCCCAACTTTGATGCAACTTGAGGTCCATAGACTTCAATGTTAAACCCTCAAAGTCTCATGCAAATCGCACCTGAATAATATAGATGTGATTTCTGTATTACTTCTGTACGACTTTGTAATATGTTTTCATTGAGAAAAAGTTCCAAGAAAGTCGGACCAAAGTCGTACTGATCCGAAATCGCGGTAAAATTGCGACAAAATCACGGCACAAAAAGGCGCCGCACAAGTGTGAAAGGGGCCTCAGTATTTGTAAGCATTTGCAGCAGCTGATTCTAGAGTAGTTCTATGCATGAATGTAAAAAACTTTCTCTGTGCAGCCCCCCCCCCCCAATATTTGCTGAGCTCCATCTCGATCCAGCAATGTGCCCGAGAGCCCCGGTTCTCCAGGGACTCTCCCTCCTCATTGGCTGAGGCAGCCATTGGCTCCCACTGCTGTCAATCACAGCCAGTGAGCCAATGAGGTGAGAGAGAGGGCAGGGTTGAGCCGAAGCACTGTGTGTTAATGGACATGCTGAGTCACGGCTCAGGAACAAGCCGCCAGCTTGCTGGGGAGGCACTCAGTAGGAGGGACCCTAGAAGAGAAAGATCTGGGCTGCTCTGTACAAAATCACTGCACAGAGCAGGAAAGTATAAAATGTTTGTTATTTTAAAATAAACAAGCCTTTAACCACTTCAGCCCCGGGAGGATTTCCCCCCTTAATGGCCAGGCCGTTTTTTTGCGATTCGGCACTGCGCCGCTTTAACTGACAATTGGGCGGTCGTGCGACATTGTACCCAATGCGCCCTTTTTTCCCCACAAATAGAGCTTTCTTTTGGTGGTATTTGATCACCTCTGCGTCATTTCTGATCGCCGCTATAAACAATGAAAGAGCGACAATTTTGCCAAAAAAACAAATGTCTTACTTTTTGCTAAGATACAAATCCAAAAAAATGTATAAAAAAAACAAATGTATTCATCGGTTTTGGCCGATTTATATCCTTTTTGGTAAAAAAAAAAAAAAACCCGAAATCGGCGTTTATTGATTGGTTTGCGCCTAAGTTGCCGCATTTACAAACCATGAGAATTCATTTCTGGCGTTTCCCCTTTTTTTTTTGTTTTGCTTTTACTGGTATTGGCGGCGATCTGCGACTTTTATCGGGACTTTGATATTGGGGCGGACGTGTGGAACAAATTGCTGCACTAAGCACCGCCCCCCATGCGCAATTATGGTAAATATAGTTCAGGTTTAACTCCAACCAAAAATGTGGCAGCCATACGGACGTGTTTTCACGATTCGGATAGCTGCACGGATCGCTTTATGTTTGTTGAATTCCTGCAGACAAAGCCCGACGTTCCAAAAATACCCAGGTTTTATGGGGTGATGACAGGTCCACTTTAAAGCTTTTACCTCTAAGCCCTTGTCTCTGCAATTCCCAATAAATCTGCTAATTTTATAGCGCTGGCTCTATAAAGCATGAAATTAAAGTCAGGTTTTATATTACTGGCAGAATTAAAAAAAAAAAATGTACACTTCCAGGTTAGCGGTATCATCACGCTGGGAGAAAATATCGCGGACAACGGAGGAGTTCGGCAAGCCTACAAGGTAGGGCGAGATTTTTTTTTTTTTACGATATTACTGCAGTTGGGAGACAGCGGGAGAATGGCGAGAGCGGTGACATTGAGATGTCACAATAATTAATGTCTGTCATGGTATTTAAAGAGCGGACACGCTTTATAATGTCAGTTAGTTCCAGTGTCTGCTCTCTCTCTATTTCTATCCTTCTCTCTATCCAACTTTATTTATCTAATATCATTTCTAAAACAGACGAGTCTCTTTTTTCCTAATATTATGTTAGAGTGATCCTCGGTTTTGCCCATGCAAAGCAACAGGTTCACTTTAATGAACTGATACTCCCATTACGTGCCAAGATACCCCCATTACGTGTCAAGATACTCCCATTACGTGCCAAGATACCCCCATTACGTGCCAAGATACCCCCATTACGTGCCAAGATACTCCCATTACGTGCCAAGATACCCCCATTACGTGCCAAGATACTCCCATTACGTGCCAAGATATTCCCATTACTTGCCAAGATACTCCCATTACGTGCCAAGATACTCCCATTACGTGCCAAGATATTCCCATTAAATGCCAAGATACCCCCATTACGTGCCAAGATACTCCCATTACGTGCCAAGATACTCCCATTACATGCCAAGACACCCCTATTACGTGCCAAGATACTCCCATTACGTGTCAAGATACTCCCATTACGTGCCAAGATATTCCCATTACATGCCAAGATACCCCCATTACGTGCCAAGATACTCCCATTACGTGCCAAGATGCTCCCATTACATACCAAGATATTCCCAATACATGCCAAGATACTCCCATTACGTGCCAAGATACTCCCATTACGTGCCAAGATACTCCCATTACGTGCCAAGATACTCCCATTACATGCCAAGATACCCCCATTACGTGCCAAGATACTCCCATTACATGCCAAGATACTCCCATTACGTGCCAAGATACTCCCATTACATGCCAAGATACTCCCATTACGTGCCAAGATATTCCCATTACATGCCAAGATACCCCCATTACGTGCCAAGATACTCCCATTACACGCCAAGATACTCCGATTACATACCAAGATACTCCCATTACGTGTCAAGATACTCCCATTACGTGCCAAGATACCCCCCATTACGTGCCAAGATACTCCCATTACGTGCCAAGATACTCCCATTACGTGCCAAGATACTCCCATTACGTGCCAAGATGCTCCCATTACATACCAAGATATTCCCAATACATGCCAAGATACTCCCATTACATGCCAAGATACTCCCATTACGTGCCAAGATACTCCCATTACACGCCAAGATACTCCGATTACATACCAAGATACTCCCATTACGTGTCAAGATACTCCCATTACGTGCCAAGATACCCCCCATTACGTGCCAAGATACTCCCATTACGTGCCAAGATACTCCCATTACGTGCCAAGATACTCCCATTA
>BLSH010170665.1:36840-50224 GCA_018402905.1 Glandirana rugosa
CCCAGGAGCCCCCAGTATGATGGTGTCGAGGGCCCCGACCTGTAGCCCCGGGAGCTGTGGTAGTATGACCCCCGAGGACCCAAGGGGACACACAGAAGGCAGGATTGCCAGGGATGTCTAGCCTGGGAGCTGTGGCAGTATGACCCCTGAGGACCCAAGGGGACAAACAGAAGGCAGGATTGCCAGGGATGTCCAGCCCTGGGAGCTGTGGCAGTATGACCCTCGAGGACCCAAGGGGACAAACAGAAGGCAGGATTGCCAGGGATGTCCAGCCCCGGGAGCTGTGGCAGTATGACCCTCGAGGACCCAAGGGGACAAACAGAAGGCAGGATTGCCAGGGATGTCCAGCCCCAGAAGCTGTGGCAGTATGACCCCCGAGGACCCAAGGGGACAAACAGAAGGCAGGATCAACGTGGGTAAGTAAGAGTTCATACAATGTATTATGGTGAAAATTCACTATGCAAGAAAGTCCAATTACGTGCAAGAAAAATTAATAAAAATAAAATAAAAAAAATTAAATTTTCTTTGAACAATTTCCTGACAAATTGAAAATTCAATTTCAGCCTTAACTCCTGTAGTAAATTACCTCCAATGGGTGTATGAGAAAGCACTTGACAGGGGTTGACAGAAGACCTCTGACCCATGACACTCAAGCTAAAGTCACTCAGACAACAAAAAGTAATGAAAATAAAGAACTCTTTTACCAAGTATGCACAGGTATAAAAGTCTAAAACCAAACATTAAGGTTGTTGCATGGGTCCAAATTTGACAGGTCCTTTTTTAAGTCCATAGCCTGTGGTTATTTAGGGACTAAACTACCCTACTTGCACAGAGTGTGCGGCTACTAAGTAGCAACAAATACATGCATATGATAGCGGTCTGCGAGTTTACAGACCAGTAACATATCTGTTGGAGTTTTTTTTTTATTACCAAGAACCTTACTGCCTGGCTATTAGCGCCTACATCAGTGGTGGCGAACCTTGGCACCACAGATGTTTTGGAACTACATTTCCCATGATGCTCAACTACACACCAGAGTGCATGAGCATCATGGGAAATGTAGTTCCAAAACATCAGGGGTGCCAAGGTTCGCCATCACTGTCCTAGCCGGTCCACTTCCTTCTATGATGTCACAAGCCTCTAGGCCAATTGTACCTGCTTTAAGGGTGGCCATATTGTTGGTGGTTGACTTTCTGGACCGAGATAAGGGTTGTTCCTGGGGTGTCAAACTTCATTTCATCGAAGGCCACATTGGCCGTATGGATGCCCTAAAAGGGCCGGTTGTATCTTGGGTGCGATGCGTAAAAAGTGCTGGGTTCAAGAGTACGTTATGTGCAGAGTGCAGAACTGAGGTTTATGCTATGTACAGAGTGCAGGGTTCAGGAGTGTGTTGCATACAAAGTTCAGTGATGTGCAGTGTACAGAATACAGGGTATAGGCAGGGGCGTATCATGAAATTAGTGGGCCCGTGTGCAAGCCCACACTGCACTGATCATCCCCGGCTGTCAACCAGGGAGAGATCATCCATGGGTGCAGTGAGGGTCAGAGCACAGTGGGCCCCCCCACCCCTCAGGGCCCGTGTTCATTGAACACCCTGCACCCATGGATGATACACCACTGGGTATAGGGGTGCACTATGCACAATGTGCAACACCAACCCCCTCACCGAAGCATCCTTGCTTCTCTCTTCTACCTTGCCTGGCTCTACTACCTCCCTTTGTAGGTGGCTTTGTCTCACCTTGCAGGGAGCGGAAGCAGAGGGTGAAAGTTGGAGGTGGCAAAATGGAGTTCTGCCACATTCCGGCTGCAAAACTGGGTGCGAGGGCCACATGACAAGGCCTGGAGGGCCGCATTCGGCCCGCGGGCCTTGTGTTTGACATATGTGCCTGAGAGGGAATGCTGCAATTTATGTCAAGGCAACATTTGCTCCTTTACAATAAAAACACATTTAACTTGTAAAACCCGAGATCCCCCGTCTACATGATTTAGAATATACTGTATGTCTTATATTATGTAACATTGTGGACAATACCTTGGCCCTTAGACCAGTGCTGCCCTTTACTAGAGCATAGGCTTAACTCTGCATCTCTGTTTCTTAATGCATTTCACAGCTTTCTTTGTGATGTTTATTCCAGGCTTATCTGAAATGGGTGGAGAGACACGGTAAAGAGCCGAAGTTACCAGGATTGGATTTGACACACAAACAGCTTTTCTTCTTGAATTTTGCACAGGTAATTGTAATAAAATGCTTTCATGACTATTAAACCAAAGATAATCTGCAACAACTTCCAGCACTAAACATATGTAGGGGTGTGGAGGGTAAAGTGGCCCCCCAGTGAAAAACATCTTGATTTACAATCCCAATTTTTCATCTACATTCGGGGCCACATTGAGGCATAGTTACATACTGTAGTTGATCAGGTTAAAAAAAGACATTTGTCCACCAAGTTCAACTAAAAGACAAATGCATTCAAAGTTGTGAATCCACAGTTAATATAGAGCAGTGATCTCTAAACTGCTGCTCATGGGCCGAATGCGGTCCTTTGCTTGCCTATCCAGCCCTTGGGGCACTGCTCTTTCCACTGATATGAGGCACTATTCCTCCCACTGACACCAATGATGAGGCACTATTCCTCCCACTGACACCAATGATGGGGCACTATTCCTCCCACTGACACCAATGATGGGGCACTATTCCTCCACTGACACCAATGATGGGGCACTATTCCTTCCACTGACACCAATGATGGGGCACTATTCCTCCACTGACACCAATGATGGGGCACTATTCCTTCCACTGACACCAATGATGGGGCACTATTCCTCCCACTGATACCAACGATGGGGCACTAATAATTCCACTAATACCAAAAATGGAACATTTGTTTACTCCCACTGACAATGGTGCAGCCCCTCTAAATAGAGTTGAGCGAACACCTGGATGTTCGGGTTCGGTGGGTCCGGCCGAACTTCGCGAAAAAGTTCGGGTTCGGTACTGAACTTGACCCGAACTTGACCCCGGACCCCGAACCCCATTGAAGTCAATGGGGACCCGAACTTTTCGGCACAAAAATGGCTGTAAAAAAGTCCTGGCAAGTGCTAGAGGGCTGCAAAAGGAAGTAAAATGGGGGTAAGAGTAGGACAAGTGCCCTACAAAAAAATGGGGATAGGGAAAATAACTTAAAATAAAAAAAAATAAAAATGGGAAGGGGGGGTGGATGTGGAGTAGGAACAGCAGGAACCTGACCCTAAAGGAGTAGGCGATGATTCTAGAACAATAATCTGTCCCTCTAAGCAGTAATCTCTACCTAGTCCAGAATCATATCCTTCTGTAATGCAGGATGAGATGTTATTATATCTGCAATCTGTCCCTCACAGCACCAGCAGCATCCTCTCCCTACACTACCCAGAGAGCATGTGACATGCAGCACTGTGACTCCAGCTTATAAAGAGGCTGGGTCACATGATGCACTGGCCAATCACAGCCATGCCATTAGTAGGCATGGCTGTGATGGCTTCTAATGGCAAACCAGTGAAACGCTTGTTGATTGGCTGCCCTGCAGCTATTCAACAGGCGGGATCAAATAACCGAACCCAGAACGGGGTTCGGGTCTGGGTCACGGACAACCCAAAGTTCGGTACGGACCCGAACTTTACATTTCGGGTTCGCTCAACTCTACCCCTAAAGTCTGAGGCACAGTAAACTGGCTCTTTGTTTAGAAAGTTTGTAGACCCCCCCCCATCTATATCACGGAGACATGCTTTGTTTTCACATCTAAAACTGAGCTGCCATCTGTCTTAATAAAAACTGTGCTCATGCTACGGCACTTAGTCTGGCGCCCTCTGCTGTTCTCTTTTTATCTTCTCAGAGGTGCTTCACTTTTATGAGGAACGCTGGTGTTGTGTGGGGCAGGATACAATCTTTATGGCCCCATTTACATGGATTCCATTACATTAACTTTTTGGGGTTAACGAGAAATCTAAAGATTTAACGACAGCTTGTTTAATGTTTCTGCTTTTTCCTTATTCACGTTTTTTATGCGTGGGAAGTTCCTGTCTTGCGCCATTTGCTTGTTTTTGGTGTCGCTCAAAGTTTATATCATAGAAACAATATAATAATATTGCAGAGGACAAATTGATCACTAACTGACACTTTTGATCCTTTTTGGGGACCAACAAAACTAATACAGTGATCAGTGCTAAAAATATACACTGTACTAATGACACTGGCTGGGAAGGGGTTAACATCAGGGGCGATCAAAGGGTGAACTGTGTGCCTAGCCATTGTTTCTGTGTACTGTGGGAGGTGCTTTTACTGGGGGAAAGGATGGATCCGTTTCCGTGCTTTGCAGGAACACAGGATCCATGCCTTCTGCACTGACAGAACGGGAATCTGCCTTGCTTACATAGGCAGACTGCCATTCTGCCCGTGTACCGAATACCACTAATTATGCACAGCGGGAGCGAGCCGCTGGCAGCGTGCACTCACGCCCAATGTGAGTTAGGGACCTTAGACTGTAAGCTCCTTGAGGGCAGAGACTGATGTGAATGTACAATGTATATGTAAAGCGCTGCGTAAATTGACAGCGCTATATAAGTACCTGAAATAAATAAAATAAATAAATACCTGGAAGTGCAGGATCATGCATATATACGTGATCCAGCAGTAAAACTGCTGTAGGGTGGTGGGCAAGTGGTTAAAAAAACCCTCTAAAAAAAGCACATGCAGCTAGCAACAATTAGAAAATATGCCCTGTGAAAAAACACATGCAGACTGTCATCACTGTAGTACATGCGGGCAGGAATGGGCTGTAGAGATACAACAGGACATGAGCAACTTTGAGACATAACAAAGGATAAAAAAAGGTAAAAAAAAAGCAACCCTTCCCTCCCCTATCCCTAAATTCTCCAAAGAAGGGGTAACCCCTGGAAGTCGACTATCTAAGATGTCCTGAGAAGTAAATAGAGTGGAAACCTCAGCCTGGACTCCAACCAGGGCGTGGCCTGGTTGGAGTCCAGGCTGAGGTTTCCACTATATTCACTTCTTAGAACATCTTGGATGTGCGACTTCCATAGGCGTGCACACAGGGTGTGCCAGGTGTGCCTGGGCACACCCTAATCACCTGATGCGGTGCAGATTCTCCTTGTTTAGGCCCCTAATATTTCATCAAAGCCACTAATGGGGCTCCTAAAAATTTTTTTAAAAAAATACAAATGTAAAAATTAATTAAAAATAAAAATAGAAACTACTGACACCATTCACTGCCCTACTGACACCAATCTCTGCCCTACTGACACTGTCCATTGCTCTGCTGACACCATCATTATATATACACATGTACACACTTACGCAAATGTGTTTAAGCTTTGGGGTGCACACCCTATTGCAATAGGCTGCGCACAGCTATGGCAACTTCCAAGGGTTACCCCGTCTTTCCTGAACCATAGGAGGAGCCAGGACGGGCTCCATCCCCTGTCAGCACAATAACAGCAGTTGCGGATGCACCATTCACATATCCCCTTTCTACTGAGCCTAAGCGGCACACACACTCTTTTTAGGTTCCAAATTCTCCAAGATACACAACATTTTGCTACCTCCTTGGCATCATGATAATCGTTCCCAATGCTCTTCATAGGTAAAACTCCTTATGCTTTTCCTATCACATCAAAAGCATAATTTCAATAAGCCTGCTGGAAAATCACCCTTTATAGCAGGGGACTCCAAACCTGAGGGCCGGATGTGGCCCTTTGCTAGCCTTTATCCGGCCCTTGAGGCACTATTCCTCCCAATGATACGAGGCACTGTTCCTCGAGCTGACACCAACAATGGGGCACTATTTCTTCCACTAATACTAGTGATGGGACACTACTCCTCCTCCTACAGTCTACCAATCCTAAGGCCATGTGTATTCTCACCAATGCTGGGACATTTTTTTTCCCCCATTGGTCACAATCCAGCCACCCTATCGTTTGAAGGATAGTCAGCTGGCCCTTTGAGAAGCTTGTAGACCCCTGTTTAATAGTGACTGGGCTGGCTTATCCATAAGCCCCCTTATTGGGCCTTCTAAGCCAGCTGACCAAGGTTCAAAAATCCAGGCAGGATATTATGGTTACTGTGGAAAATTCCCACATTATATTATATATATGAACCATGAACACTCGGGATTCGGTGTAAAACCTGAACCTCATCGCCATTCACAAATGATCTAACAGAGTTTGCTGGAATTGGGCTTCACTGCTAGATACTTTATTTCTCGTTTTCTAGAACCAAACTAGCTACATAAAACAAAAAACCTGTATCTGTAAAGTATATTTGATTGCTCCATTGGTTTTTATATACTATTCCTCCCAATGATATGAGGCACTGTTCCTCGAGCTGACACCAACAATGGGGCACAATTTCGTCCACTAATACTAGTGATGGGACACTACTCCTCCTCCTACTGTCTACCAATCCTAAGGCCATGTGTATTCTCACCGATGCTGGGACATTTTTTCACCCCCGCTGGTCACAATCCAGCCACCCTAACGTTTGAAGGATAGTCAACTGGCCCTTTGAGAAGCTTGTAGACCCCTGATTAATAGTAAGGGGGCTGGCTTATCCAAAAGCCCTCTTAGGCTGCATTCACACAGGGGTGATCCGACTTCAGGCACGACTTTTCCAGGCAACTTGGAGGCAACTTCAATGCAACTTGGAAGCAACTTCAACCTTGACTATGACAGGCGACTTTACCTGTGGCCAATCAGACAAGGGAGGGAGGGGGTTGCCCTAAAATAAATTCTATTCTTTTCACTGTGAAGTCGCTTCTGTTTAGATGGGGGATCCGACTTGGAGGCGACTTCCATTGAATCCTATGGGCACAAGTCGGATAGAAGTCACCTCCAAGTAGTACAGGAACCTTTTTTGAAGTCGGAGCGACTTCAGTAGTGTACATTTAGACCGCTCACATTCACTTCTATGGGATTTCACTTGGCGGGCGACTTGGAGTGTGAACTGGCTCTGATTGGCCCTTCTATGCCAGCTGACCAAGGTTCATAAAATCCAGGCAGGACATTATGGTTACTGCGGCAAATTCCCACATTATTTAGTGAACCATGAACACTCGGGATTCGGCGTAAAACCTGAACCTCATCGCCATTCACAAATGATCTAACAGAGTTTGCTGGAATCGGGCTTCACTGCTAGATACTTTATTTCCCATTCCCGTTTTCTAGAACCAAAACGATTATATAAAACAAAAAACTTGAATCTGTAAAATATATTTGATTGCCCTGATGGTTTTTATACACCACAGAATTTTCAGTTAATCATTTGACAGCTTAAAGCAGTGGTTCTCAACTCCGGTCCTCAGGACCCACCAACAGGCCAGATTTTAAGTATTACCTTGGGGAGATGCAGACTAGAATGCTGCAATCACTGAGCAGCAAATGATATCACCTGTGATGCCTTTCAGTTATCCTGCAAACCTGGCCTGTTAGTGGGTCCCGAGGACCGGAGTTGAGAGCCACTGGCTTAAAGTGTGTGCTGATTCGCTTTGAACCCGGTACAACTGGAATAAAAAACTCAGATTTGGAACATCCCAGACTGTCAAAGAATACACAGAATTCGTAATTACTAACAATTTACAGAATAAAGCAACAACATCGCATTTAATCATTTTTGACATCTTTGTTCTGAGGGTAAAGGCTTAAAGAGCTTAAATCAGTGGTTCTCAACTCCGGTCCTCAGGACCCACTAACAGGCCAGATTTTAAGCATTACCTTGGTGAGATGCAGACTAGAATACTGAGCAGCAAATGATATTACCTGTGATGTATTTCAGTTATTCTGCAAACCTGGCCTGTTAGTGGGTCCCGAGGACAGGAGTTGAGAACCATCGGCTTAAAGCATCAAGTCTAACCACTTCAGCCCCGGAAGGATTTCCCACGCTAGGACCAGAGCACTTTTTGCGATTCGGCGCTGAGTCGCTTTAACTGACAATTGCGCGGTCGTGCAACGTTGTACCCAAACAAAATTAACGTCCCTTTTTCCCCACAAACAGAGCTTTTTTTTGGTGGTATTTGATCCCCTCTGCGTCATTTCTGATGGCCGCTATAAACAAAAAAAAGCAACAATTTTGCAAAAAAAAAAAAAAAAAAAAATATTTCTTACTTTTTGCTAAAATACAAATCCAAAAAAAGAATATAAAAAAAAAATGTATTCATTGGTTTTGGCCGATTTATATTTTTCCTCATATTTTTGGTAAAAAAAAAAAATCGCAATCGGCGTTTATTGATTGGTTTGCGCAAAAGTTGCCGCGTTTACAAACCATGAGAATTAATTTCTGGCATTTTTACAATTTTTTTTTTTTTTGCTAGTAATGGTGGCGATCTGCGATTTTTATCGGAACTGTGATATTGCAGCGGACATGTCGGACATTTTTGACACTTTTTTGGGAGCAATAACATTTATACAGCGATCAGAAACTGAAATATCCACTAATTACTGTGTAAATGTCATTGGCAGTGAAGGGGTTAACCTGGTGGGGCAGTGATGGGGTTAACGGTGTTCCCTAGGCGTTCTAACTGTGAGGGGGCTGGGCTGCCAGGGGCACCAGAGATCTAAGTGATCCCAGTGACAGGAATCAGTAGATCTCTTAGATGCTGCCTGTCAGAACGGGGAACCGCTGTGTTTACATTGGCGGTTCCCCGTTCTGTCTCTGTCACAGGGCATCGCGAGTCGCCGGCGGACATCGAGTCCCTCCTATCCACAGCCCCGCTCAAGGAGCGTGCAGTGGGCACGAGCGCACACCACTCGCCCCCTAGCCACGCGATTGAGGACTATAAGTGGCGATTCGTGGGACAGAGCCACGCTGTCGCCGCTTTTTAGTCGTACAGCGGTCGGCAACTGGTTAATATTTGCTGTTTTTGCATTCCTATTTTCAGTATTTGCATGTGTAAAATCAAGAGGAGATAATGAAGGTTTAAAAATGATTCCAAGGGCCAATTATTGTATCCTGACTTTGAGGGCGACACTTTCTTAGGACCCCCCCCTTGTCAGAACGCCACAAGTCTGTGAACACAGGAGGTGTTATTGTGGTGTTATTCTTGGACCTCTAGTGTCAGTGTGCCATAGTCCCTGACTTGGGATGGGGAAGGATTGCAAAATGGCACAAGGGGGCAAATGCCTCGTGGGCCATTCTTTCATTAAATGAGGGCTGTCACTGAATAAAAGACACATTTCCAGTTCTGTACATGCAATAGTTGAATAGTCCCTAGATAGCTGTCAAAGGCAGTCCATAGATCATGAGTGCTCAACCAATGGCCCTCCAAGTCCCATCATGCCTCCACCTTTGGGAGTCATGCTTGTAACTGTCAGCCTTGCAATGCCTCATGAGACTTTTAGTTTTGCAACAGCTGGAGGGCCACCAGTTGGACACCCATGCCATAGATGACTCAATTCCCTTTCCTGCAACCACACGTTGCAGGAAAGAAAATTGCTCGATGCAAAGTCAGTGTCAGGCAATTATGTGGACAAAAAGGCCTGGTTTGCAATCCCCACTCTAATTCATCCCAAAGGTGTTCTGTCAGGTTGAGGTCAGGACTCTGTGCAGGCCGGTCAAGTTCCTCCACCCCAAACTCACTCATCAATGTCTTTATGGACCTTGCTTTGTGCAGTGGTGCGCAGTCATGTTGGAACAGGAAGGGGCCACCCCCAAACTCTTCCTACAAAGTTGAGAGCAGGAAATTGTCCAAAATGTCTTGGTATGCTGACGCCTTAAGACAGGGTTTCTCAACCAGCGTTCCTCCAGGGGTTGCTAGGGGTTCCTTGAGCAATGGTCAATTTCTACCTCTCAGATAATTTCCCAATGACACCATTGATCTTTTTACAGGAGCCTAACGATAGGGGATGCAGGGGTTGCAGTTGCCTCCCTTGGACACCTGAATAGGAGGGATGGCGGGGGTGGCATTTAGAGAACACAATCTCCCCCATTTTCCTCTATCCAGTTTGCTTGTCTTCTGCTGTTGCCAGGGTCCCTGTGTGCTTCCCTGGTCCCCCCCACAGAGCTGCTGTCTTCCCCCCTCCTCTCTCCTGCCAGCTGCTGTAGAAGAGGTCTCGGAAAACCCTAACTAAAACTAACTCATCAAAGGGCATTTGAAAAAATGCTCCTTACGTTGATGGTCAGTAGTAGGTTTGATCACCTTCAGTGGTGGTCAGAATGCCACCCTTACAGGCATCTCCAAAGATGATTGGTGCCATGCTGCTGGCTCTACCAAGTGGCATTGGGCCTGCAACTATGCAGGCACCATTCAATAGGAGGTCAAACCGGAAAAGCTCAAGGAACCCCTAGCAATAGCTGGAGGAACCCTAGGGTTCCGCGGAACCCTGGTTGAGAATCACTGGTGTAGAGGGTTCTTTACTGTCAGGGCGGTAAGGATGTGGAATTATCTTCCACAAGCAGTGGTATCAGCAGGGAGCATCAATAGTTAAAAAAAAAAAACTATTAGATGGGCATCTTAATGACCACAACATACAGGGATATACAATGTACTATTAACATAAACACATACACTCACACACAGATTGAACAGTATGGGCTTGTGTCTTTTTTTCAACCTCACCAGCTATGTAACTATGTAACAATTTCGCAAATGTGGGTTCTACTGGACCGATCTCTGTTCACGTTCCATTTATGTCCCTTTGGTCTTCCCGAGTTAGATGCAGATCCTGCACCCCGGTTGATGCCGTGACTTGCCTCTTGTTAAGAGTTGGCCAAAATGTCCCCTTCTGAGTGTGTTTGGAATTTCCATTTACCCTTAGCGCCTCCCGCCCCCCCCTCCCAGTCCCCCACCCCCCTGTCCCCCCCAACGCCTTTTTTTTTCCCCCCTTCTTGTACTTCATTCCTCTGAGATTTTTCCATTTTCCCCCTTGTTTCCTTATGCAACTAAATATATTAATCATACCCAAAGGATCGTGATAATTTCTCACTTGAGGTGTGTTGTTGTTGGATTGGAAGACTGAAAGTTCTGTACATTTAATATGTAGAGTTCTGATGCACTGACCCATTTTCTGCTTGAGCCCCTCAATTTGTTTTATGGAACTCAAGAGGTTGGACATGAGCACTGCAGAAAAATTTGTTTTGGTTTCATTCGTTTTTGTTCATTTTTTTTTTATTTTTGTTTTTCAGGTCATTCGTTATGATCGAAATTCGTAAAAAATTTGTAAATACAAAAATCCGCAAATCCGAAAATAAGAAAGAAAATCCAAAAATATGCTAAAATTGGAAATAATAACTAAATAACTAATTATAACTAACTATTAAACTATAGGTATAGGAATTTCCTTTCAAATTTGGCTGTTAGTGAACGTAACGAATACAAATTTATCCGAAAATTGCGAATTATCCGAAATAACGAATGCTGCATCTAAACAAATGGAACGCAGCGAATTAAAATAATAATAATTTGGCTGCTAGTGAATGTACGGATTTATCCGAAGTTATAAATTATCTGAAATAACGAATGCCGCATCTAAACAAATGGAACAGAACTAATTAATAATAAATAATAATAATGATAAAAGTTTTTATTATTATTATTATTGTTATTTATATTTAATTCATTACCTTCCATTCGTTTAGATACGGCATTCGTTATTTCGGATAATTTATAACTTCGGATAAATCTGTACATTCACTAACAGCCAAATTATTATTATTATAATTTGCTACGTTCCATTCGTTTTAGATACGGCATTCGTTATTTCGGATAATTTATAACTTCGGATAAATCTGTACATTCACTAACAGCCAAATTATTATTATTATAATTTGCTACGTTCCATTTGTTTTAGATACAGCATTTGTTATTTCGGATAATTCGTAACTTTGGAATAATTCGTATTCGTTACGTTCGCGAACAGCCAAATTTGAAAGGAATATTCCAATACCTATAATTTAATAGTTAGTAATTGTTACGTTATTAGTTAGTTATTATTTCAGATTTTTGAATTTTTGGATTTTCGTTCTTATCTTCAGATTTTCGTTCTTATTTTCGGAACTTTGGAATTTCTGAATTTTCGGATTTCGAAATTTAAGATTTTTTACGAATATTCAGAAAAATTTGTTAAACGGGGTTTTTGTTAATTATCGAATTTGACGAAATTTGTTAAAAAACATAATTCAGAGGGAAACGAATTGCACATGTCTAGAGGTTATATATTTTTTGTAATCCATATGTATGAACACGCTGCCATGCTACGCTTGTCCAATTGTTGGCGTATGATTGAAAATTAAGAAAAATAAATAAATAAATAATACAACCAGTTCGCTCTCCATGGTATTTGCATGCAATTGTATTGGGATCCATAGAGTTACTGCGCCATTCTATAAGGACCCGCATATCAGATCACAGTTTTGTGTTGCAGCATCAATTAGCAGTAAAACATTAATAAAAAATTACTTTAGCAAGTAGCCATTTTCATAGCATTTAGATTTAATAAAAGAACATTTATATAGACAAGTATAGCTTGTTGTAAAGTGTGATTGTAATGTGATAATTATGTTGTAGAAATACAATGATGGTAATGAATGTCCTATGCAGGTTTGGTGTGGATCTTATCGCCCAGAGTACGCCCGGCACTCCATAAAGACAGATGTGCACAGTCCCTTTAAATACAGGTAAGAAAAACACTGGAAAATTATTTTTTATTCCTACACCTTCAGCCGTGCTTTGCAAAGTGAATGAGATACAACTTACTGTAGAGCCACTGAACATGAAACCTCACCCCTTCTCCCATCACTCCTAGTACTGGAATGATTTAATTGAGGTTCTTCCTTATTCCACATATATCAAGGGATCAGGACCCACCAGGGGCGTACCAAGAGCATTTGGCACCCGGGGCAGATCCTATATCTGGCACTCCCCCAACTTTAAAAATGAATATTGAGGCCCTGGTTGGGGTGGCAAGCTGTGGTTGGGCTTGCTGTGGCTGGCAGGTCCTGGCTGGCCGGCAGTCTGTGGTTGGGCTGGCAGGCTGTTTTTTTTTTTTCCATGAAAATTTTATTGAAAAGAAGGGTTAAGCATACAAAGTATTACACAAAGTACAATTACTCTTTCCAGAGACAGGATCTGGATTTACAATTAGCACATGTATAAGCTCGTAATGGGCAATACAAGGATATTTTGTTTAGAACTAATGTAGAGTGAGGCTCTCAACCTCAGGGACTTGAAGCGCATTGCCGCCCGATGGTGGGTCGCTGTTTGTATCCTATACTCGTCGTCGGGAGCTTCTGGTGCACAATCCTTCTGGTAACGTGTACTTGGCTTAGTAACTTGAGTGATGCATATTACATAATGTTGGAGCTTCCTTTTGTCACTCTATTCTTAAGTGAAATAGGTCCGGC
>BLSH010170665.1:50234-82873 GCA_018402905.1 Glandirana rugosa
TCAGTTAGACGTGTTCGCTCAGCGGGGTTTCGGTTTACTAGAGAGAGGACATGCGGTGCTACAAGCTGCTAGTGAACTGCCAATGCTCTCGTCTCGCTTGGATGACCCTTAGTCGGGACTCAAGTCTTTAGTTTTTTCTTTCAACCCTGTTTTATTTGAAGGAGTATGTGTTCCCTAGTGTCTTACAGAGCCACGTCCTCTTACCAATATTCGATTTCAGGGCGACCATGTCTTGTGGGCTACAGCATGTATTTAAGAGGGGCCGTTAGGGGCTTGTGACGACCTCTACATCCGCTCTTTTTCCGTGGAAGGAAGTGCATACCACCCTGACGAGCCAGGAGGTCGGTAAGACCTCCTTCCAAATACTTTATTATAACGTTGACAGTAGTCAGGGTTATCTTAAATGTGGTCCTGTTAAGAACGAGGTAATCTGATTTTTTGACTAATATTATTTCATAAACCTTCCTCCAGAATGGCTGGAGGACCGAGCAGTCCCACCATACGTGAAGGAAGGTGCCTTTTTCTCGCCTACATCTCCAGCAGTGTTCGGGGATTGCCGGGGAGAATTTATGTACGACATCGGGTGTTCTGTACCAGCGGGACTTTAGCTTATAACCATTCTCCTGCACCGAGACATTCTGTGATCCCTTGTGTATGAGGAAGTTTATTTTGTCCCAACTTTCTTTTTTGATTTCTGAACTCAGGGCTGATTCCCAGTAGGTTCGCTCTGCTCTCGTAACCGTCAAGTGATCGTCGAACATCGTGGCGTACAGGAGAGAGATCATTTGGCTTTGGGGCGACTCGCTTGTGCAGATTGACTCAAAAGTTGTCAGTTAGGCTGTTGTTGGGTTGGCTGTGGCTGGCAGGTCCTGGCTGGGCTGGCAGGCTGTGGTTGGGCTGGCAGGCTGTGGTTGGGCTGGCTGTGGCTGGCAGGTCCTGGCTGGGCTAGCAGGCTGTGGTTGGGCTGGCAGACTGTGGCTGGCAGGCCCTGGCTGGGCTGGCAGGCCCTGGCTGGGGTGGCAAGCTGGGGCTGTTCTGGCAGGCAGGCTGGCTTCACACTTCCTTCCACGCCGATATCCTTCTGCCCAAATAATGAGCAATCGCGTGGTCCCTGTAATATAATTTACTTTAAGGCAAACAGAGAGGATCCTTCAACGACTGTTTGCCTTAAAGTAAAATCCGGGCCCGTGCAGGCGGCGCACCGCACGTCAACGTGCTGATGTCAATATCAAGTGACGTCATGTGTAGCTCCTCCGCGCACTGTGGCCTGGAACCAGGAAGATACCTCCTCCCTTGGCTCCTCCGGGCGGCCAGGCCCCTCCTCCTCCTCTGCAAAAACGACGCTGACCGACCCGAGGATTGTCATCCGGCGGGCGGCGTCCACCCGTTGGTACGCCACTGGGTCCCACTTACATACAGGCAGTCCCCGGGTTACAAACAAGATAGGGTCTGTAGGTTTGTTCCTAAATTTTATTTTTTTGTAAGTCGGAACAGGGACATTTTTTAAGTGCTTTTTGGATGGCATAGGGAAGGAGTAACACCCCTGTAATGTTTGTTTTGCTGTCTATGTTTCTGTTCAGAAGATTTCACCTCACTTCCTGTCCCAATGATAATTGGATGTTGAAAATGTTGGGTTGTTGTAGAAACAAAGATTGGTGATAAAGCTTCAGTGGAGACCCCTTTTTCCCATAATAACTCTTACAGGAGTGACTTTCCCTTCCTAGGGGGAGATTTCCTCTCACTTCCTGTTGTCTCCTTCCGCTTGTAAGTGGACACTAATACTGTAGTATGTTCAACAACTTCTTAACAGCATAAATGAAAATCCACTCACATTAGATTAAATGGTCATCGGCTTTGACCCTCTGGGTCCGCTAGTTAACCACTTCCCGCCCGGTGTATAGACAAATGACGTCCGGGCGGGTGGTTCATTATTCTGACTGGACGTCTATTGACATCCTCAGGATAATCCGCGATCGCGTGCCCCTGGGGGCGCGCATCGTGACGATCGGTGGTGCCGTGGGTCAGTCTGACCCACCGCTTTACCGACCGAGGTAAAAGGCTTCGATCCAAAGCCCTTTACCATGTGATCAGCCGTGACCAATCACGGCTGATCACAGAGTAAATAGGAAGAGCCATTTATCGCCTTTTCCTCTGCTCAGGTCTGCCGATTGGCTGCTCTCCTGACAGGAGGGGGGGGCTGCGCTGAACATTTATCAGCGCAGCCACCCTCAGGATCACCCCACTGGACCACCAGGAAGCCTGCCCAGGTCCACCACGGAGCCCCCCCCGGACATCACTAAGAGGCCACCCAGGACCACCAGGGAAGGATCACAGAGGCCGCCCAGGACCACCAGGGAGCCCCCACTAGACCACCAGGTAAGGGCAATATTGTGCACTGTAGGGATGGCACTGTGCCCATGTATGATGCCTGCCAGTGCCATCCCTAACAGTGTTTGTTGCACCAGTGCCCATCACTGCCACCTATAAGTGCCCACCTGTGCCACATATCAGTGCTCACCTGTGCCCCCTATCAGTGCCCACTTGTGCCACCTAAAAGTGCCCACCTGTGCCACCTAAAAATGCCCACCTATCAGTGCCCAGTGCCACTTATCAGTGCCGCCTACGAGTGTCCATCAGTGCTGCATATCAGTGCCACGTATCAGTGCCCGTCAGTGTTGCTTGTCAGTTGTGCCCATCAGTGCTGCATATGTGCCCCATCATCAGTGCAACCTTATCAGTGCCACCTCATCAGTGCCAATCTGTACTGCCTCATCAGTGCCCGTCAGTGTAGCCTCATCAGTGCCCGTCAGTGTAGCCTCATCAGTGCCCATCAGTGTAGCCAAATCAGTGCCCGTCAGTGAAGGAGAAAATGTACTTTATACAAATTTTTGTGACAGAAACAAAGAAAAATGTTGGTTTTTTTTTCAAAATTTTCGGTCTTTTTTTTTTAAAGCGCAAAAAATAAAAACCGCAGGGGTGATCAAATGCCACCAAAAAAGAGCTCTATTTGTGGGAACAAAATGATAAAAACTTTGTTTGGGTACAACGCCGCACGACCGCGCAATTCTCATTCAAATCGCAACAGCACTGAAAGCTGAAAATTGGTGTGGGCGGGAAGTGTTCTAAGTGCCCGGTATTGAAGTGGTTAAGCTGGGGGAGACCTTGATAATGGCGGTATATGGGGAACTCAGGGATTATTCATATTTTCGTATTTTGTGTTCTGACTCACTTGTTTAACATCGCGAACAACTAATGGTCCATTGTACTTTTCCATCTATTAAAATAAGACGCACTTTTAGAAAGAAACTGAAGAAACCTTGAATACAGATAAAAGTCCTCATGGCCTTGTCCACCCGGTGCCAAGGGCATTGTTTATTTTCTCCAGTGCTCCAGCATTCTCTAATCTCTGCCATAGAAGACTTTTGTTCATCTTGTGTTTGCCACTTGTGCCCTCAATGGCCATTCTTCCTTCTTACTAGGCCTGATGCATGTTTGACGGGCTTGGCACTTGGATATCATGGTGCTTGGAGGTCATTGAAAACCACTAAGGCCTCATACACACGGACGTTTTTTGACGCCGGCGTTTTCTGGCGTTTTTTGCTTCTCTACATGTTAGTCAATGGCCCCATAAAAACGTCAGCATTTTTGAGCTGTAGACGACGTCGGCGTTAGTGAGCTGAAACTACAACCCACAGCCATCGCGTTCTGAGGCTGTAACGTTTTGGCATTTTTTGACGCTGACGCCACAATATGCCAACAAACGCCAATAAATGCCACCTAATATTATACCGGCGTTTTCCGGGGTTTTTTGACGCCGACGTTTCTAGGTTGAAAAATAGCAGAGGGATGATTTTTTTTAAAAAACGCCTATTGACGCCGACGCTCACTAACGCTGAAAAACGCCGATGCATAATGCTGAAAAACGCCGACTTTTTTTCCTGGACGTCGGGCCCAACGTTTTGTTTATTTTTTTAGAAACGTCCGTGTGTAGGAGGCCTAATAGTGTAGTATGTTCAACAATTTCTTAACAGCATAAATGAAAATCCATTCACATTAAGGCCTCATACACACAGGTCCGACGTTTTTGAAAAAAACGGCGTTTTTTGCGGCGTTTTGCATCAGCGTTAGCAAGCGTTTATAAGCGTTAGGGAGCGTCGGCGTCAATAGGCGTTTTTTTTAAAAAAATCAGTCCTCTGCTATTTTTCAGCCTAAAAACGTTGGCGTCAAAAAACGCTGGTTAACGCCGGTACGGCGTTAGTTGGCGTTTGTTGGCGTTTTGCGGCGCCGGCGTCAAAAAACGCCAAAACGCTACAGCCTCAGAACGCACTGGTCCTGCGTTCTAGAAACAGCTCACTAACACCGACGCCCTCTACTGCTCGCAAACGCCGGCGTTTTTAGAGGGCCGTTGAATAACATGGAGAGCTGCAAAAAACACCTACAAACGCCGGCGTCCAAAACGCCCGTGTGTATGAGGCCTAAAAGGTCATCGGCTTTGACCCTCTGGGTCAGCGAGTTAAGCTGGGGGAGACCTTGATAATGGCGGTATATGGAGTACTCAGGGATTATTCATAGTTTCGTATTTTGTTGTGTTCTCACTCACTTGTACTTTTCCATCTATTAAAATAAGATGCACTTTTAGAAAGAAACTGAAAAAATCCTTGAATACAGATAAAGTCCTCATGGCCTTGTCCACCCGGGGCCAAGGGCATTGTTTATTTTCTCCAGTGCTCCAGCATTCTCTAATCTCTGCCATAGAAGACTTTTGCTCGTCTTGTGTTTGCTACTTGAGCCCTCAATGGCCATTCCTTGCTAGGCCTGATGCATGTTTGCCGGGCTTGGCAGTTGGATATCATGGTGGTTGGAGGTCATTGAAAACCACTAATAGTGTAGTATGGTCAACAATTTCTTAACAGCAAAAATGAAAATCCATTCACATTAACCGCTTGCCGACCGCTGATCGGCATTTGACGGCGACAAGGTGGCTCTATTGCGCGGATCGCCGTCATATGACGGCGGCCGCGAGATCGAGCCCAGTGAGCGCGCGCGCCTCCGGAGGCGCGCCCGTGCGCTCACTGTGTCCGGGGAGGACCAGGGAGCGGGTGCGGCGGATTCGATCTCCGCCAGTCACCCGCGATGCCCCCCCCCCGGAGTGAAAGAACGGAGGTCGGTGTAAGTAAACACGGACCTCCGTTCTGTGTGAGGGGGAAGGGCTGTGATCACAGCCTTCCTCTACATGGAAGCTGTGATCACTTCCCTTCCCCAGCTAGGGCAGCCCACACACAGAACACGCACAGGGAACACAGTTAACCCTTAGAGCGCCCCCTGCAGGTTAACCCCTTCACTGCCAATGGCATTTACACAGTAATCAGTGCATTTTTATAGCACTGATCGCTGTATAAATGCCAATGGTCCCAAAAAAGTGTCAAAATGTTCCGACATGTCCGCTGAAATATCGCAGTACCGCTAAAAATTGCAGATCGCCGCCATTACTAATAAAAAATAAAAAAAAAAATAAAAACCCCAGAAATGAATTCTCATCATCCGTAAACGCGACCACTTTTGCGCAAACCAATCAATAAACGCAGATTGCGATTTTTTTTATCACAAATATGAGGAAGAATATAAATCGGCCAAAACCGATGAAAAAAAAATATTTTTTTTAATTTTTTTTTTGGATTTGTATTTTAGCAAAAAGTAAGAAATTTGGGTCTTTTTGCAAAATTGTCGCTCTTCTTTTGTTTATAGCGGCGATCAGAAATGACGCAGCGGTGATCAAATACCACCAAAAGAAAGCTCTATTTGTGGGAAAAAAAGGACGCAAATTTCGTTTGGGTGCAACGCCGAACGACCGCGCAATTTTCAGTTAAAGCGATGCAGTGCCGAATCGCAAAAAGGGCTCCGGTCCTAAAGGGGGAAATCCTTCCGGGGCTGAAGTGGTTAAAGGGTCATCGGCTTTGACCCTCTGGGTCAGCGAGTTAAGCTGGGGGAGGCCTTGATAATGGCGGTATATGGGGAACTCAGGGATTATTCATATTTTCGTATTTTGTGTTCTGACTCACTTGTTTAACATCGCAAACAACTAATGCTCTATTGTACTTTTCCATCTATTAAAATAAGGCGCACATTTAGAAAGAAACTGAAAAAATCCTTGAATACAGATAAAAGTCCTCATGGCCTTGTCCACCCGGGGCCAAGGGCATTGTTTATTTTCTCCAGTGCTCCAGAATTCTCTAATCTCAGCCATAGAAGACTTTTTTTTTCGTCTTGTGTTTGCCACTTGTGCCCTCAATGGCCATTCTTCCTCCTTGCTAGGCCTGATGCATGTTTGATGGGCTTGGCACTTGGATATCATGGTGCTTGGAGGTCATTGGAAATCCCTATCTGGCTTCATCAAGCACCTCACAGCAAATGTTGACCCCTCCAGTGTAGCCTTATTGTGAGTGAAGCGTTCCAGTTGGAGAGGCACTTGGTGGGTCCGTGCCATGTTCTTTAATTGAGCTTCAATCTCAAGGATTTCCATCAATTTCTTCCTGTTCAGTGGTAAATTATTCAGCACATTTGACACATTTTATATAGAGAACAAAAGCATTTTAATCTGCCATAGCAGACACGATAGTGTTTCTACCACAGGTATATTCACTACGTTGTTCGTCGCTGTAATACATAGTATACATAGTAGTCCCGACATGTTTCGCCCTATCATTGGCCTTCCTCAGGGGTCTATCCGCTATGAATTTTTTTAAGTCTCTGGTGAATAGAAGAGTACATAGAAAACATAGATGAGTGTCAGAACGTTACTCTATGTTATATATAGGTATGCACAGTAGACCCGACATGTATTTCGCCCTATCATTGGGCTTCTTCAGGGGATGCTATCCGCTATGCATTTTTTTTAATTCTCTGGTGAATAGAAGATTACATAGAAAACATAGATGAGTGTCAGAACGTTACTCTATTATATATAGGTATACATAATAGTCCCGACATGTTTCATCCTATCATTGGGCTTCCTCAGGGGATGCTATCCGCTATGCATTTTTTTTAACTCTCTGGTGAATAGAAGAGTACATAGAAAACATAGATGAGTGTCAGAACGTTACTCTATGTTATATATAGGTATACATAGTAGTCCCCACATGTTTCGCCCTATCTTTGGGCTTCTTCAGGGGATGCTATCTGCTATGCATTTTTTAAATTCTCTGGTGAATAGAAGAGTACATAGAAAACATAGGTGAGTGTCAGAACATTACTCTATGTTATATATAGGTATACATAGTAGTCCCCACATGTTTCACCCTATCATTAAGCTTCCTCAGGGGATGCTATCCGCTATGCATTTTTTTAATTCTCTGGTGAATAGAAGAGTACATAGAAAACATAGGTGAGTGTCAGAACATTACTCTATGTTATATATAGGTATACATAGTAGTCCCCACATGTTTCATCCTATCATTAAGCTTCCTCAGGGGATGCTATCCACTATGCATTTTTTGAATTCTCTGGTGAATAGAAGAGTACATAGAAAACATAGATGAGTGTCAGAACGTTACTCTGTTATATATAGGTATATATAGCAGTCCCCACATGTTTCATCCTATCATTGGGCTTCCTCAGGGGATGCTATCCGCTATGCATTTTTTAAATTCTCTGGTGAATAGAAGAGTACATAGAAAACATAGATGAGTGTCAGAACATTTCTCTGTTATATATAGGTATACATAGTAGTCCTGACATGTTTCACCCTATCATTGGGCTTCCTCAGGGGATGCTATCCACTATGCAATTTTTAAATTCTCTGGTGAATAGAAGAGTACATAGAAAACATAGATGAGTGTCAGAACGTTACTCTGTTATATATAGGTATATATAGTAGTCCCGACATGTTTCATCCTATCATTGGGCTTCCTCAGGGGATGCTATCCGCTATGCATTTTTTGAGTTCTCTGGTGAATAGAAGAGTACATAGAAAACATAGATGAGTGTCAGAACATTACTCTGTTATATATAGGTATACATAGTAGTCCTGACATGTTTCACCCTATCATTGGGCTTCCTCAGGGGATGCTATCCACTATGCAATTTTTAAATTCTCTGGTGAATAGAAGAGTACATAGAAAACATAGATGAGTGTCAGAACGTTACTCTGTTATATATAGGTATATATAGTAGTCCCGACATGTTTCATCCTATCATTGGGCTTCCTCAGGGGATGCTATCCGCTATGCATTTTTTGAGTTCTCTGGTGAATAGAAGAGTACATAGAAAACATAGATGAGTGTCAGAACATTACTCTGTTATATATAGGTATACATAGTAGTCCTGACATGTTTCACCCTATCATTGGGCTTCCTCAGGGGATGCTATCCACTATGCAATTTTTAAATTCTCTGGTGAATAGAAGAGTACATAGAAAACATAGATGAGTGTCAGAACGTTACTCTGTTATATATAGGTATACATAGTAGTCCCCACATGTTTCGCCTATCATTAAGCTTCCTCAGGGGATGCTATCCGCTATGCATTTTTTGAATTCTCTGGTGAATAGAAGATTACATAGAAAACATAGATGAGTGTCAGAACGTTACTCTGTTATATAATGGTATACATAGTAGTCCCCACATGTTTCATCCTATCATTGGGCTTCCTCAGGGGATGCTATCCGCTATGCATTTTTTAAATTCTCTGGTGAATAGAAAAGTACATAGAAAACATAGATGAGTGTCAGAACATTACTCTGTTATATATAGGTATATATAGTAGTCCCGACATGTTTGCCTTATCATTGGGCTTCCTCAGGGGATGCTATCCGCTATGCATTTTTTTAATTCTCTGGTGAATAGAAGAGTACATAGAAAACATAGATGAGTGTCAGACCGTTACTCTATATTATATATACATATTAATATTCATATAAATTCATCTACATACACATTCCAGATCCACAACTCTCGATGCTTGCCCCTGTTTATCAAAGTTTCAGTATAAGGAAGTATCTCACTTCAATAGATAACCTGGTTCAATAACGCTGCAAGACCAAATCAATTAGTTTCATTTGGATGACATGATGCGACATTTTGGATAGTTCATTCCTTTGAGAACTCCGCCCAACGTGGTGACGTCACAGCCCCACCTACCCAACACGTTGCGTCCAATCAAGGCTTTCTCAAAATCTCTATTCATTTAGTCAAAAATGTTTCATTATTAGTATTTCTGTATTATAAATGTCCACAATCTCCCCTAAACAAACTTGCGGGCTCTGACTTAGAACTGAAAGTTTTCACGCCGCGTACTTATTGTTTTTCAGAGTAATGGGATCCTTGCAAAACTTCGAAGCCTTCTCCGAAGAGTTCAACTGCAAAAAAGGCACAAAAATGCATCCAGTGGAGAGATGTCGGGTTTGGTAGAGGAAGTCTATCCTGTGATCCTCGAAAAAATAAAAACCAGTCTGAGAATGTCTGGCGTACAAATATTGAACAGTTATAGCCAATAAGGTGCCTGGCTTTTCCCAGTGTTCAGGTCAGAGCCATGGTGTGGGGTAGGAAATATGAGAAGGTAGAGTGACCACTGTATTGTTTGAGGGTTCCGCTGACCAAATGTTACCATTGCTAACAGCTCAGTATGCCCTAGGGAGTAAAGATGGGATGAAAAAAGACTGTTTTAATGGCATGACTGTTATCATTAAAAACATTTAAAGTGTAGGTCTGGGCAAAATAGAAAAAAAAAACCAATAGGCAGCACATCTCTGCAATACATTCACAGTTTTGAATCTTTAAAAGCATTGCAAGTAGATCAAAATATTTGCCAAAAATCCAGTGAGCTCCTAACTTCCTGTAGTGGGCTGACAACGCTGCCCCTGCTGCTCTGAAATTGCATTGCGTTGTCAGCACCGGCTGAGCTCCCCCTGCTGGACTAAAGAAGACTTCCTTCTTAGGTTATGAAGATGAGTAGAATGGGGGGGTCTGTAGTCCAGCAGGGGAGGACAAGGCAGGACTGACAACACTGTTGGGTTCTCAGTGCAGCAAAGACACTGGGGTTGACTTGCTAAGGGCAAATAGACTGTGCACTCTGCAACGGCATTTGCTTCAGAGCTTACAGAGCTTCAGAGAATATCCAATCGCATGCAAGGAAAATAGAAAAAAAATGCATTTTTTGCTTGCACTTGATTGGATGATGGATGAGTAGTAGTGTTGTTTTTTAATTATTCGCAACAAATTCGTTAATTCGAAATATCCAAATTAGCGAAAACTCGTTTAACAAATTCTTGAGAATATTCATAAATTCAAATATTTGAAAATTCATAAATTTGAAAATTTGGAAATTCGCAAGTCCGAAAATTCGAAAATCCAAAAGTAAGAACGAAAATTCAAAAGAACGAAAATCCGAAAATAAGAACGAAAATTAAAAAGAATGAAAATCCGAAAATAAGAACGAAAATTCAAAAGAATGAAAATCCGAAAATAAGAACGAAAATCCAAAAATAAGAACGAAAATTCAAAAGAATGAAAATCCGAAAATAAGAACGAAAATCCGGAAATCTGAAATAATGACTAACTAATAATAACTTAACTATTACTAACTATTAAATTATATGTATTGGAATTTCCTTTCAAATTTGGCTGTTAGTGAACGTAACAAGTATGGATTTATCCAAAGTTATAAATTATCCGAAATAACAAATACCGTATCTAAAATAATGGAAGGTAATGAATTAATAATAAATAACAATGATAATAATAATAAAACCTTTTTTATTATTACTATTTATTATTAATTTGTTCCGTTCCATTTGTTTAGATGCGGCATTCGTTATTTCGGATAATTCGTAACTTTGGAAAAATTTGTATTCTTTACATTCACTAACAGCCAAATTTGAAAGAAAATTCCAATAATTCCAATAGTTTAGTAGTCAGTTATTATTAGTTAGTTAGTTATTATTTTGAATTTTTCGGATTTTTGTTCTTTTGAATATTCCGATTTTCTTTCTAACTTTTGCATTTCCGAATTTTTGAATTTATGAATTTACGAATCTTTGAATTTATGAATTTCAGAATTTTTGAATTTACGAATCTGTGAATTTATGAATTTTTGCATTTCCGAATTTTTGAATTTATGAATTTACGAATCTTTGAATTTATGAATTTCCAAATTTTTGAATTTATGAATTTACGAATCTTTGAATTTATGAATTTCAGAATTTTTGAATTTACGAATCTGTGAATTTATGAATTTTTGCATTTCCAAATTTTTGAATTTATGAATTTCCGAAGCTTTGAATTTATGAATTTCCAAATTTTTGAATTTATGAATTTACGAATCTATGAATTTATGAATTTTTGCATTTCTGAATTTACGAATTTTTGAATTTACGAGTCTTTGAATTTATGAATTTTCGAATCTACGAATTTATGAATCTTTGAATTTATGAATTTCCGAATCTTTGAATTTATGAATTTACGAATTTTCGAATTTATGAATTTACAAATCTTTGAATTTATGAATTTACGAATCTTTGAATTTATGAATTTTTGAATTTATGAATTTATGAATCTTTGAATTTATGAATTTTCGAATTTATGAATTTACGAATCTTCGAATTCATGAATTTTCAAATTTACGAATCTCGATCATAAAGAATGACCTGAAAAACTGAACCCCCCCCCCCCCCCCCCAAAAAAAACACGAATGAAACGAAAAAGAACAAATTTTTCGGCAGTGCGCAAGTCTAGATGGAAATCAGCAGAGCTACCCCTCATTTACTAAGCTCTGGAGCAAATACCCTTGCAGAGCGCAACTGCACTTGCAAAGTGCACAATCTTTTTGCCCTTAGTAAATCAACTCCCTTGCGTTGTCAGCCCACTACAGGAAGTTAAGCGCTCACTGGATCTCAGGCAGATTAACAGTAATTTTTCTGTATTTGCCGCAATTTTAGAAAGTCAAAAATGGCGGAATATGTATGTATTGAAGAGATGTACTGAAAATATATATATTTTTTTTATTTTGCCCAGACATGCACTTTAAAAATATATAAAAAATTTACTGCTGTCAGGTTTTCAAATACTAGTTTTAAAGAGATGTATTTTTTCCTCAAGTTGACTGCTTTTGATATTATGTTGTATGTCTGTGTTGCTCTCACCTGTCTGGTGTGATTTTCATTGTCTATAAAGATCAGTATGTTAAAAAAAAAATAGAAAAATATTTTTTTTTTCAGGGAAATATATAGAGGAGATAGGAGTTCTTAAAAAAAAATGTCTTTACTTATGCACTTCTTTTGATGAGGATAAGAATCTCCCAAGTGTAGAAATAGGGTTTTACAAATTATATGCAGGGGTATCAAATGTGTTTAATAAATTCACCCCACTAGTGGCCTGTATATGGCATTGAGAACTATCTATAAAATCTACATTTTTTTTTCATAGACAGCTCTGGTTGTGATAAATTTTATCTCCAATCGAGACAGAAAAAATATGAACAACATCATAATGCTATTTTTGTAAAAATTAAAATATTAAAAATGTTATCATTAATTTAGATACAGTGATATTTTTATTGTATGTTAAAATTCTATCATAAATCCAAGAATAATTTTGCCTATTTTTTTTATTTTCTTTCACTGTACTCACGTGCAAACTAAAATCATAGAATTATTATAAAATAAATCACACATATTTTAGATTTCTGAGCTATAATTTTTTTATCTTAAAATTCTGCTGTTCGGAATTAGAACGTGGGTTTATGTAAATAACATTTTTTTTTTTTTTTTTTTTACTAACCAGCACTCCAAGCTGCTGCTTTAGGCTCTGTATAGAATTATTTAGAATTTAAATGAATGACTCTGAATTTATCATTGAAGACACATTAAGACGTTCTGAAAAATTTATAATAGAACTCCATACAATTAAAAAATAATATATAAATGAATAACCTTAATAATAAAATTAATAAACATAAATTAATAATCTTAAAGTGGAATTTCACTCTCTCAATCATTGACAATTTGTAATCCTTATGCTGCTAGTGTTGGTAAATAGATGAGAATGGATATTATATTTACTTGGTTTAAAAAAATAAAAATTAACATTTCTCCAGTTACTTCCTGGTTTCCAGGCTTAGGCAAATTATGTCCTACAGTGCCCTGAAAAAAGTATTCATACCCCTTGTAATTCCCCACATTTTCTCATGTTACACCCAAAAACGTAAAATGTATTTTATTGGGATTTTATGTGATGGACCGACACAAAGTGGCTCCTAATTGTGAAGAGGAAGGGAAACGATAAATTATACAAATAAATCTGTGAAAAGCGTGGGGGGCATTTGTATGGCGCCCCCCGGAGTCAATACTTTGTAGAACCGCCTTTCTCTGCAATTACAGCTGCAAGTCTTTTTTGGGGAAGTCTCTGCCAGCTTTGCCATCTAGAGAGGACATTCCTGACCATTCTTCTTTGCAGAATCCCCCAAGCTCTGTCACATTGGATGGAAAGCGTTTGTGATCAGCAATTTTCAAGTCTTGCCACAGATTGTCAGTTGGATTTAGGTCTGGACTGTGACTGGGCCATTCTAACCTATGCCTATGCTTTGATCTAAACCATCCCATTGTAGCTCTGACTGGATGTTTAGGGTCGTTGTCCTGCTGGAAGGTGAACCTCCGCCCCGATCTCACGTCTTTTGCAGGTTTTCTTCTAAGGTTGCCCTGTATTTGGCTCCATCCATCTTCCCATCAACTCTGACCAACTTCCCTGTCCCTGCTGAAGAAAAGCATCTCCGCCACATGAGGCTGCCACCACCATGTTTCACGGTGGGGATGGAGTGTTCAGGGTGATGTGCAGTGTTAGTTTTCCGCCATACATAGCGTTTTGCTTTTAGGCCAAAAAGTTACATTTTAGTCTCATCTGAGCAGAGCCCCTTCTTCCACATGTTTGCTGTGTCCCCCCACATGGCTTCTCGCAAACTGCAAACGGGACTTCTTATGGCTTTTCTTTCACCAATGGCTTTCTTCTTGCCACTCTTCCATAAAGGGCAGATTTGTGGAGAGCACGACTAATAGTTGTCCTGTGGACAGATTCTCCCCCCTGAGCTGTGGATCTCTGCAGCTCCTCCAGAGTTACCATGGGCCTCTTGGCTGCTTCTCTGATGAATGCTCTCCTTGCCCGGCCGGGCAGTTTAGGTGGACGGCCATGTCTTGGTAGGTTTGCAGTTGTGCCACTCTTTCCATTTTCAGATGGATTGAACAGAGCTCCGTGAGATGTTCAAAGCTTGGGATATTTTTTTATAACCTAACCCTGCTTTATACTTCTCCACAACTTTATCCCTGACTGGTCTGGTGTGTTCCTTGGCCTTCATGATGCTGTTTGTTCACTAAGGTTCTCCAACAAACCTCTGAGGGCTTCACAGAACAGCTGTATTTATACTGAGATTAAATGACACACAGGAGGACTCTATTTACTAATTAGGTGACTTCTGAAGGCAATTGGTTCCACTAGATTTTAGTTAGGGGTATCAGAATAAAGGGGGCTGAATACAAATGCCCCCCACACTTTTCACAGATTTATTTGTATCATTTATCATTTTCCTTCCACTCCACAATTATGTGCCACTTTGTGTCGGTCTATCACATAAAATCCCAATAAAATACATTTACGTTTTTGGCTGTAACATGACAAAATGTGGAAAATGTCAAGGGGTATGAATACTTTTTCCAGGCACTGTATATCCCACGAGTCATCAGGAGGGGGGGAGGGGCTTTCTCAACTGAGCCTACCTGCCTTCCCCGCCTGCGTGCCTGAGCTAGAGGCAGATGGATTCCAGAAAGTAAATACTACGTCAATCTTCTGCCCTTACTCAAGATGGCTGCAGCTAGAAATGCTAGGGGGGGGGGGGGTTCAAAGTGATTTCTCAACAAAGCATGGAGTCATGGATGGATGGGTGGGGGAGTTTGCTTTTAATTATAAGAAGGGATTAAATAGTGTTTTTTGTGGTGCTCAGATACAGTGAAGATCCGCTTTAATGACCCGTATTTTTATATTTTCTTCCCGTTTGCTAGCAGAATTACAGAAATTTTATGCAATAGAATATTATGGTTCCAAAAGGTATTTTCAGCAAAGATTATAACTCCTTGTTCTCTAAGCATAAACCAGACTAGTGATAGTATAACCTAAAGTTTAAACTCATGCGAAGGTTTTCAGATTATCCGGTTGACCATCGCAACCTTCTATTCGCAACCTTTGTTGAAGCCCAACTGAACTTCGAAATTGGATCAGCTGAATGGTTTTCAGGAGCATCAAAACAAAATAATGTTCCACATTTACAGCTTGTAGAAAGCAGCAACAGCCTGGATAGAAAAGCCTGTCCCCTGCCTGCATGCTGGAGAAAAAGGACCCTTGCTATCTTCACCCACCGACCACTTTATTAGGTCCACCTTTCTAGTATCGAGTTGGACCCCCTTTTGCCTTCAGAACCTCCTTCATTATTCGTGGCATAGATTCAACAAGTTGGATGAGATGTGGTGAGTGTGGAGGCCATTGGAGATCTGGTGAGTGTGGAGGCCATTGGGGTACAGGGACCTCATTGTCCAGTGGTGAGATGATTGGATGAGATGTGGTGAGTGTGGAGGCCATTGGGGTACAGGGACCTCATTGTCCAGTGGTGAGATAATTGGATGAGATGTGGTGAGTGTGGTGGCCATTGGAGATCTGGTGAGTGTGGAGGTCATTGGGGTACAGGGACCTCATTGTCCAGTGGTGAAATAATTGGATGAGATGTGGTGAGTGTGGTGGCCATTGGAGATCTGGTGAGTGTGGAGGTCATTGGGGTACAGGGACCTCATTGTCCAGTGGTGAGATGATTGGATGAGATGTGGTGAGTGTGGAGGCCATTGGAGATCTGGTGAGTGTGGAGGCCATTGGGGTACAGGGACCTCATTGTCCAGTGGTCAGATGATTGGATGAGATGTGGTGAGTGTGGAGGTCATTGGAGTATAGGGACCTCATTGTCCAGTGGTGAGATAATTGGATGAGATCTGGTGAGTGTGGAGGCCATTGCAATACAGTGACCTCATTGTCCAGTGGTGAGATGATTGGATGAGATGTGGTGAGTGTGGAGGCCATTGGAGATCTGGTGAGTGTGGAGGCCATTGGGGTACAGGGACCTCATTGTCAAGTGGTCAGATGATTGGATGAGATGTGGTGAGTGTGGAGGTCATTGGAGTACAGGGACCTCATTGTCCAGTGGTGAGATAATTGGATGAGATCTGGTGAGTGTGGAGGCCATTGGAGTACAGTGACCTCATTGTCCAGTGGTGAGATGATTGGATGAGATGTGGTGAGTGTGGAGGCCATTGGAGATCTGGTGAGTGTGGAGGTCATTGGAGTACAGGGACCTCATTGTCCAGTGGCCAGATGATTGGATGAGATGTGGGGAGTGTGGAGGCCATTGGAGTGCAGGGACCTCATTGTCCAGTGGTGAGATGATTGGAGCTTTGTGACATGGTGCATTATCCTGCTGGAAGGAGCCATCAGAAGATGGGGATACTGTAGTCATAAAGGGATGGACATGGTCAGCAACAATACTCAGGTAGGCTGTAGCATTTAAACCATGCTCAATTGGTACTAAGGGGCCCAAAGTGTGCCCATCCCTCACACCAGCACACCCCCACCACCAGCCTGAACCGGTGATAGAAGGCAGGATGGATCCATGCACCAAATTCTGACCCAACCATCTGAATGTCACAGCAGAAACCCAGACTCATCAGACCAGGCAACGTTTTTCCAATCTTCTATTGTCCAATTTTGGTGATCTTGTGCCATTCAGTTTCCTGTTCTTAGCTGACAGGAGTGGCACCCGGTGTGGTCCTCTGCTGCTGTAGCCCCTCTGCTTCAAGGTTGGATGTGTTGTGCATTCAGAGATGGTATTCTGCATACCTTGGGTGTAACAAGTTTTTATTTGAGTTACTGTTGCCTTTCTATCATCTGGAACCAGTCTGCCCATTCTCCTCTGACCTCTGACAATAACAGGGCATTTTCCTCCACACGACTGCCGCTCACTGGATATTTTCTCTTTTTCCCACCATTCTCTGTAAACCCGAGAAATGGTTGTGTGTGAAAATCCCAGAAATACTCAGAGCAGCCCGTCTGCCACCAACAACGACGCCACATTCAAAGTCACTTAACTCCCCTTTGTTCCCCATTCTGATGCTCGGTTTGAACTTCAGCAAGTCGTCTTCACCACATCTAGATGCCTAAATGCATTGAGTTGCTGCCATGCGATTGGCTGATTATCAATTTGTGTTACCTAGCAATTGAACAGGCGTACCTAATAAAGTGGTCGGTGCGGGTATATGCAATCAGTGTTTTTTCTACACAGATCTGTCCTATATGGGCAAGGCTCAAGCCTGCTAATTGAAGAGCTCCAGCTCTGACTCAGAAAGGGGCGTGTCAGACCTGCGCAGAGAGACCGCTGCTTCAACAAGGGGAGCAAAGGTCCTTCTCTGCAGGGGACAGGCTATTCTACTCAAACTGTGGCTGCTTTCTAAAAGAACAGTTTTTTTTATCCTCCTGGAATGTATGTAACCGATTTAAACTGGAGGTTCAGCTGGGATTTTAGGCTAGGTTCCTGCTTGAACCTGAGCTTCTTCAAGCGTTTTTGGGGGGGGTTTTTAGTGCGTTTGTACACACATTTTTGGGGGGGTTTAAGGCTTGACCGTTTTTAGGTTAGCCAATGGAAAACTAGTTACTAGGAGAAGGAGAGGCAAGTAATCCTGTGAAAAACACGCATTGAGGTCTATAGGGACCATAAGGTGGCCCAAAGAAGCTCATGTATTCGAGGTTGAAGAGACGCGATGCTCAGGGTGAATGGGGCACCACTGAATATAATGGGAATCTTGATGTTGAAACTTCGGGAAACGGACTTCAAATCACCAAGCTGTCAACCTGACCTCAAAGACCTCTAATGGTGCAAGTAGTGTTCACTTTCTTTTAAAGCATATGGCATCTTGTATGGATCACCAAAGGTTCTCCATTATACATCATAATCCTTCCTTTCATTTTAGTTGGGCATCGGCATCACACGTTTTACCAAACCTTTCTTATACTTGGCCTCAGGCTTAAAAATGGATCTATGGACAAAATAAAAAAATGAGATACAGTTGTGCTCATAAGTTTACATACCCTGGCAGAATTTAATATTTCCTGGCCATTTTTCAGAGAATATGAATGAGAACACAAAATCTTTTCTTTCACTCATGGTTGGTGTTTGGCTGAAGCCATTTATTATCAATCAACTGTGTTTACTCTTTTTATATCATAATGACAACAGAAACTACCCAAATGACCCTCATCAAAAGTTTACATACCCCATGTATCACCCCCTTTTAACATCAACGACAGCTTGAAGTCTTTTGTGGGGTTTGTGGATGAGGGTCTTTATCTTCTCAGATGGTAAAGCTGCCCATTCTTCTTGGAAAAAAGCCTCCAGTTCCTGGAAATTCTTGGGCTGTCTTGCATGAACTGCACGTTTGAGATCTCCCCAGAGTGGCTCAATGATATTGAGGTCAGGAGACTGAGATGGCCACTCCAGAACCTTCACTTTATTCTGCTGTAGCCAATGACAGGTCGGCTTGGCCTTTGTTGGATCATTGCCGTGTTTTGGACCATTGTCATGTTGGAATGTCCAAGTACGTCCCATGCGCTGCTTCCTGGCTGATGAATGCAAATGTTCCGGCATTCCGCCAGTATTTTTTGATAACTGCATTCAACTTGCCATCAATTATGACCAAATTTCCTGTGCCTTTGTAGCTCACACATCCCCAAAACATCAGTGATCCATCTCCGTGTTTTACGGGCCTTGTTGACGCCTCCAAATATAGCGTTTATGGTTGTGGCCAAAAAGCTCAATTTTGGTCTTATCAGTCATCACTCCAAATGACTTTGTGCCAGAAGGTTTGAGGCTTGTCTCTGTGCTGTTTGGCGTAATGTAAACGGGATACTTTGTGGCATTTACGTAGTCTTCTGACGACTCGACCATGCAGCTCATCTTTCTTCAAGTGCCTCCTTGATGTGCATCTTGAAACAGCCACACCACATATTTTTAGAGAGTCCTGTATTTCACCTGAAGTTATTTGTGGGTTTTTATTTGCATCTCAAACAATTTTCCTGGCAGTTGTGGCTGAAATTTTAGTTGGCCTACCTGACCGTGGTTTGGTTTCAACAGAACCCCTCATTTTCCAATTCCTTGGATATCTTTTTATATCCCTTTCCTGTTTTATACAGTTCAACTACCTTTTCCCGCAGATCCTTTGACAATTCTTTTGCTTTCCCCATGACTCCAGAATCCAGAAACGTCAGTGCAGCACTGGATGAAAGATGCAAGGGTCTGTCAGGGGTCCAGAAACTCATTGACCTTTTATACACACACACTAATTACAAGCAAACAGATCACAGGTGAGGATGGTTACCTTTAATAGCCATTCAATCCCCTTTGTGTCAACTTGTGTGCATGTTATCAGGCCAAAATCACCAGGGTATGTAAACTTTTGATCAGGGTAATTTGGGTAGTTTCTGTTGTCGTTATGATTTAAAAAGGGTAAACACAGTTGATTGATAATAAATGGCTTCAGCCAAACACCAACCATGAGTGAAAGAAATGTTTTTGTGTTCTCATTCATGTTCTTTGAAAAATGGCCAAGAAATCATAAATTCTGCCAGGGTATGTAAACTTATGAGCACAACTGTATGCAATGGGGTCTTTCTCTAGCATTGATACAGCTGCCCCCCTTGTAACATAACATGTTGATTAAAACCATGCAAATAAAAGCTTACTCTTGTCAGCAGTGGCGCCTGGAGGCCATCCATGCGCCTGGCCTCCTGATCTACATGCAGGGCACCAGACGCATGGTTTCCAATGGTGGTGGGGTGTTTTCTTGAAGCATGTGATTAGAGCCAGAGGCTCTAATGGGCTTAAAAAAGGGTGGGCTCGGGGCGCAAAGCACTGCACCCCGATCCCACCCAGTTGTGTGACAATAGCGAGTGAATATTCGATATCGCCACACTGATCCTCCTCCTGGCTAATCAGGAAGCGTGTCCCCCGATTGGCTGAAAGAAAGACAGGCGATCCGATTGGACGCCTAGGAGGAGGAGGGAGGAGCCGCAGGGTGGAAGCCGCTGTGATGCAGAAGAAGAGGAGAGGACACAGGACCCGTAAGCTAGATGGGGTAAGAGCCGGGAAAGGGGGCATTGACTGACCAAGAGGGGAGGGGGTGGTTGTTTGCTGCCGCCTCCCCCAAATAAAAAAACAGCCAAAGGCTCTAATAGGCTTTAAAATAGGGTGGGCTCAGGGCGCAGAGCACTGCACTCTCAGCCTGCCCAGGTGTGTTAGAATAGCGAATTAATATTTGCTATTCTAACACCGCTCCTCCTCCCGGCGAATCAGGGAGTAGGTCTGAGACCCATCACCCGATTGGCTGAAAGGACAGGCGATGCTATTGGACGCCTATCGCCTAGGAGGAGGAGATGCACCGAAGATGGAAGAGAGGACAGAGCAGGAGCCGCCACCCGTCACCCTCCACCTTGATGGGGTAGGAAGGGCCGGACCGACCGGCAAACAAAGTGGGGTGGTAGTCCCACGCCACTGGACACATGCGGGGGGTGGTAGTTGCTTGCCAACCCCCCCCCCTCCAAAAATAAACACCAGCCGCCACTGCCTGTCAATGTAATGAAAGAATGTTCTAACAAAAGCTATGTACAATAATCTGTTCCAATATGTACTTTAGATATAGAATTAAAAAACAAATACCCAAACTACTGGCAGAGTCAATGAGTATTAATTAGATCTGGATACTCAAAAATTGTATACAGTCAGGTCCATAAATATTGGGACATCGACACAAGTCTAATCTTTTTGGATCTACTGTATACACCACCACAATGGATTTGAAATGAAATGAACAAGATGTGCTTTAACTGCAGACTTTCAGCTTTAATTTGAGGGTTTTTACATCCAAATCAGGTGAACGGTGTGGGAATTACAACAGTTTGTATTTGTGCCTCCCACTTTTTAAGGAACCAAAAGTAATGGGACAGATTAACAATCATAAATCAAACTTTCACTTTTTAATACTTGGTTGCAAATCCTTTGCAGTCAATTACAGCCTGAAGTGTGGAACGCAGAGACATCACCAGACGCTGGGTTTCATCCCTGGTGATGCTCTGCCAGGCCTCTACTGCAACTGTCTTCAGGTCTTGCTTGTTCTTGGGGCATTTTCCCTTCAGTTTTGTCTTCAGCAAGTGAAATGCATGCTCAATCGGATTCAGGTCAGGTGATTGACTTGGCCATTGCATAACACTCCACTTCTTTCCCTTAAAAACTCTTTGGTTGCTTACGCAGTATGCTTCGGGTCATTGTCCATCTGCACTGTGAAGCGCCGTCCAATGAGTTCTGAAGCATTTGGCTGAATATGAGCCGATAATATTGCCCCAAAAACTTCAGAATTCATCCTGCTGCTTTTGTCAGCAGTCACATCATCAATAAATACAAGAGAACCAGTTCCATTGGCAGCCATACATGCCCACACCATGACACTACCACCACCATGCTTCACTGATGAGGTGGTATGCTTTGGATCATGAGCAGTTCCTTTCCTTCTCCATACTCTTCTCTTCCCATCACTCTGCTACAAGTTGATCTTGGTCTCATCTGTCCATAGGATGTTCTTCCAGAACTGTGAAGGCTTTTTTAGAAGTAGTTTGGCAAACTCTAATCTGGCCTTCCTGTTTTTGAGGGTCACCAATGGTTTACATCTTGTGGTGAACCCTGTATTCAGTCTGGTGAAGTCTTCTCTTAATTGTTGACTTTAACACACATACACCTACCTCCTGGAGAGGGTTCTGGCCAACTGTTGTGAAGGGTGTTTTCTTCACCAGGAAAAGAATTAATTGGTCATCCACCACAGTTGTTTTCCGTGGTCTTCTGGGTCTTTTAGTGTTGCTGAGCTCAACGCTGCGTTCTTTCTTTTTAAGGATGTTCAAACAGTTGATTTGGCCACACCTAATGTTTTTGCTATCTCTCTGATGGGTTTGTTTTGTTTTTTCAGCCTAATGATGGCTTCACTGATAGTGACAGCTCTTTGGATCTCATATTGAGAGTTGACAGCAAAAGATTCCAAATGCAAATAGCGCACTTGAAATGAACTCTGGACCTTTTATCTGCTCCTTGTAAATGGGATAATGAGGAAATAACACACACCTGGCCATGCAACAGCTGAGCAGCCAATTGTCCCATTACTTTTGGTCCCTTAAAAAGTGTGAGGCACATATATAAACTGTTGTAATTCCTGCACCGTTCACCTGATTTGGATGTAAATACCCTCAAATTAAATATGAAAGTCTGCAGTTAAAGCTCATCTTGTTTCATTTCAATTCCATTGTGGTGGTGTATAGAGCCAAAAAGATTAGAATTGTGTCGATATTTATGGACCTGACTGTATGTCATTTTTTATTTTACCCATAGTTACACTTTTAAGGCTTCCCCTTTGGGGAAATAAACCCTGTAGAACAGCCTCTCTCAACCTTTTCAACACTGAGCAGCCCTTGAAATGATTCTCCGGTCTCGGGGAACCCCTGCTAAAAATGAAAAATCTACAACTCATGATACATTAGTGTGATGATCAATGGGAAGAATGCTCCTTACACTTGTGGTCAATGGGAAGAATTACCCCTTACAGATAGCTAAAAAGATCAATCATCTTATTGGAAATTTATCTGAGAGGTAGAAATTGACCATTGCTCAAGGAACCCCTAGCAACCTCCTAAGCAGTGGTTCTCAACTCCGGTCCTCAGGACCCACCAACAGGCCAGATTTTAAGTATTACCTTGGTGAGATGCAGACTAGAACACTGCAATCACTGAGCAGCAAATGATATCACCTGTGATGTATTTCAGTTATCCTGCAAACCTGGCCTGTTGGGGGGTCCTGAGGACCGGAGTTGAGAACCACTGCTCTAGAGGAACCCTAGGGATCCACGGAACCCTGGTTGAGAAACCCTGCTGTAGAATGTTGGCTGAGTCTCCCTTGGGTTTTCCACCATGGTTTTAATGTCTTTAAAAGAAACTATTCAAATCTTCTAAAAGCACAGCCATAGAGCTGCTCAAAAAGGCCAAACTGACCCCCTTTTCTAGGTCAGCTGGGAAATATAACCATTGTCTTTTTTTTGGATCATTCCAAGGGTGTGGGCATGCCTGGAACCACACGAGTCAGCAACATGGAAGACTTCATTAAAACAAAAATATCCCCATATGGCCCCTTTTAATCCAAAGGAGCCAAGTATCGCCATTTAGAACCGTAGAAGACCACCAGCCAAAACAAATGACAAAGTCCTCTGTCTTTAATAAATAATCAGTAGATGAAATGAACCTTCTGTATAACCCGTGTATGGCCAACAAATTGGATGGAGCAAAGACTACTGCTGACCCACAGTGTGCAATCATAAATCGGAATATTTTTATACCAAAATAAAAGGACATTTTAACACATCAAATAGTTGCTGGAATGTGATTTTGTTTTAGAAATAAAAAATAAATAAATATATATATATATATAAATATACAAAAAAAAGCTATCTAATTTTGTTTAAAAATCTCTATATAGATAGGACTATATACAATCTTGTGTATGAGTGTCGTCTCAGGCTATCTGTAGAATAAAAAGAAAAGTTTATCAAATTGTAATGTCTGTTATTTTTCCAGATAATGATATGTTATGTTTTGATGGCATACTGTGTCTTTATTGCGTGTTGATGATTACTTTTGATTAAAATGATATGATTATGGTGTACTTTGTCTGCATTTTTTTTTTTTTTACCACTTTTACTGGTGAAACCGTAGAGGGCAAAATCTGGATGGAAGCCAATCAGCTTCAAACTTCAGCTTGTCCAATTAAAGCGGTAGTAAACTGACGGGTTTTTTTTTGTTTTGTTTCTTAACCAGTTCCCGACCACGCGCCGTGTTTTCACGGCAGCAGACGGGATGCTGAGCGCGAATCGCCGTAAAAAGACGGCGATCTGCAATCAGCCACTAGGGGGCGCGCGCGCGCACCCGCCGCACTCCTGAGGAGTGTGCCCACGGCTCGGGCGCACCCGATGTCCGCCGGCGAGCCGCGATGAGCGGCCACGGGGAAAGAACGGGGAACCGCCGATGTAAACACGGCGCTTCCCCGCTCTGTTAGTAGGGGCATGGGAGATCTACTGATCCCTGTCACTGGGATCAGTTAGATCTCTCATGCCCATGTTAGCCCAACCCCCCCACAGTAAGAACACCCAGGGAACACAGTTAACCCCTAGCTCCCCCCCCCCCCCCAGGTTTACCCCTTCACTGCCAATGACATTTATACAGTAATCAGTGGACATTTAAATTTCTGATCGCTGTATAAATGCCAATGGTCCCAAAAAAGTGTCAAAAATGTCCGACATGTCCGCTGAAATATCGCAGTCCCGATAAAAATCACAGATCGCCGCCATTACTAGTAAAAAAATAAAAACCCCAGAAATGAATTCTCATCATCCGTAAACGCTGCCACTTTTGCGCAAGCCAATCAATAAATGCCGATTGCAATTTTTTTTATCACAAATATGAGGAATTATATAAATCGGCCAAAAAATGTTTTTTATATTTTTTATTTGGATTTGAATTTTAGCAAAAAGTAAGAAATTTGGGTTTTCTTGCAAAATGGTCGCTCTTCTTTTGTTTATAGCGGCGATCAGAAATGATGCAGAGGGGATCAAATACCACCAAAAGAAAGCTCTATTTGTGGGAAAAAAAGGACGCAAATTTAGTTTGGGTGCAACGCCACACGACCGCGCAATTATCAGTTAAAGCGACGCAGTGCCGAATCGCAAAAAGTGCTCTGGTCCTAAAGCTGGAAAACCTTCCGGTTGGTAAGTGGTTAAACCTGTAAGAAAAAGTTATAATGTGCTAGTATGCATCACCTTAACCGCTTCAGCCCCGGGAGGATTTGCCCCTTAATGTCCAGGCCATTTTTTGCGATTCGGCACTGCGTCGCTTTAACTGACAATTGCGCGGTCGTGCGACGTTGTACCCAATGGAAATGAACGTCCTTTTTTTCCCACAAATAGAGCTTTCTTTTGGTGGCATTTGATTCCCTCTGCGTCATTTCTGATCACCGCTATAAACAAAAAAAAAGAGTGACAATTTTGAAAAAAATACTATATTTTTTACTTTTTGCTATAATACATTTCCAAAAAAATATATTAAAAAAAATGTATTCATCAGTTTTGGCCGATTTATATTCGTCCTCATATTTCTGGTAAAAAAAAATTGCGATTGGCGTTTATTGATTGGTTTGTGCAAAAGTTGCCGCGTTTACAAACCATGAGAATTCATTTCTGGCGTTTTTACTATTTTTTTTTTTACTAGTAATGGCGGCGATCTGCGATTTTTATTGGGACTGCGGCGGACATGTTGGACATTTTTGACACATTTTTGGGACCAATGACATTTATACAGGGATCAGAAATTTAAATACCCACTGATTTCTGTATAAATGTCATTGGCAGAAAAGGGGTTAACCTGCAGGGGGCAGTGAAGGGGGTAACTGTGTTCCCTAGGCGTTCTAACTGTGAGGGGGCTGGGCTGCCAGGGGCACCAGAGATCTAACTGATCCCAGTCACAGGGATCAGTAGATCTCTGACATGTGGCCTTACAAAGCGTAGAACCGCCATGTTTACATTGGCGGTTCCCTGTTTTTCTTCTCTCCCAGGCAATCGCGGGTAGCCGGCGGACATCGAATCCCTGGCCATAATGCTGTAGAGTGCAGCAGGCACGAGAGCCGCTAGCCGCACACAAGTGAGCCGCCGCTTATAGACGGCGATTCATGGGGCCGTGCCACTCTGCAGCAGTAAATGTACGCGAGCTGCTCCGGAACCAGTTAAGAAGGATGGTGATGATTTTTATTAATACAAAAAAATTGGTATAAATTCATAGAAAAAAAGGAGGGGGGGTTGGGAAAGAGAGGGGTAGGGATAAAAAAAAAGGGGGGGGGATATCCCTCCTGATAGATCCAGGAAGAAAAATTGGTCCATATATACATATGTATAAAGACATTATGTAGGCCATGAGCAATACAAACTAAGTATTCGCTAAGGGCTTCCCGATGAGGTGGGGGAAGAGTCATTCAGGATATGGATGTATTCTTCAGAACGGGAGAAGCCTTTCCAGCCGGACCATATATCACAAAATTCATTGGTTGGACCTTTGAGAAAACTGGTAAGATTGATCATATGTTCAATATCATGATCTCGACAAAACCAATGCCGTATAGTGGGTGGCAAAGAGGATTATGTGCTGGGATGCATTAGCCAAATAAATAAGGACAACATTTTTGTATGGTTTACAAAGAATGTCATTATGGTATAGGACAGGGGTCTCCAAACTTTCTAAGCAAAAGGCCAGTTTACTGTCCTTCAGGCTTTCGGGGGGCCGGACTGTGACCAGTGGGAGTAGAAAATGGCCAGGCATCAGTGCCCCATCATTGGTTTTAAAGGGTGGAATAGTGCCCTATTGTTGATATCAATGAGGAGACTAGTACCCAATTGATGCCGTCAGTTGGTGGAATGGTGCCCATCATTGGTGTCAGTTGGTGGAATGGTGCCCCATTCATGGTGTCAGTTGGTGGAATGGTGCCCCATCACTGGTGTCAGTTGGTGGAATGGTGCCACATCAGTGGTGTCAGTTGGTGGAATGGTGCCCCATCATCAGTGTAAGTTGGTGGAATGGTTCCCCATCGTCGGTGCCAGTAGGTGGAATGGTGCCCCACCATTGGTGTCAGTTGATGGAATGGTTCCCGATCATTGGTGTCAATTGGTGGAATGGTGCCCCATCATTGGTGTCAGTTGGTGGAATGGTGCCCCACCATTGGTGTCAGTTGGTGGAATGGTGCCACATCATTGATGTCAGTTGGTGGAATGGTGCCCCATCATCAATGTCAGTTGGTGGAATGGTTCCCCATCATTGGTGTCAGTTGATGGTATGGTTCCCCATCATTGGTGTCAGTTGGTGGAATGGTGCCCCATTCATGGTGTCAGTTGATGGAATGGTTCCCGATCATTGGTGCCAATTGGTGGAATGGTGCCCCATCATTGGTCTCAGTTGGTGGAATGGTGCCCCATCATTGGTGTCAGTTGGTGGAATGGTGCCACATCATTGGTGTCAATTGGTGGAATGGTGCCCCATCATCAATGTCAGTTGGTGGAATGGTTCCCCATCATTGGTGTCAGTTGATGGTATGGTTCCCCATCATTGGTGTCAGTTGGTGGAATGGTGCCCCGTTTATGGTGTCAGTTGGTGGAATGGTGCCCCATCACTGGTGTCATTTGGTGGAATGGTGCCCCATCAGTGGTGTCAGTTGCTGGAATGGTGCCCCATCATCAGTGACAGTTGGTGGAATGGTTCCCCATCATTGGTGCCAGTTTGTGGAATGGTGCCCCACCATTGGTGTTAGTTGATGGAATGGTTCCCGATCATTGGTGTCAATTGGTGGAATGGTGCCCCATCATTGGTGTCAGTTGGTGGAATGGTGCCCCATCATTGGTGTCAGTTGGTGGAATGGTGCCACATCATTGGTGTCAGTTGGTGGAATGGTGCCCCATCATCAATGTCAGTTGGTGGAATGGTTCCCCATCATTGGTGTCAGTTGATGGTATGGTTCCCCATCATTGATGTCAGTTGGTGGAATGGTGCCCCATCAGTGGTGTCAGTTGGTGGAATGGTGCCCCATCATCAATGTCAGTTGGTGGAATGGTTCCCAATCATCGGTGCCAGTTGGTGGAATGGTGCCCCACCATTGATGTCAGTTGATGGAATGGTTCAAGATCATTGGTGTCAATTGGTGGAATGGTGCCCCATCATTGGTGTCAGTTGGTGGAATGGTGCCACATCATTGGTGTCAGTTGGTGGAATGGTGCCCCATCATCAATGTCAGTTGGTGGAATGGTTCCCCATCATTGGTGTCAGTTGATGGTATGGTTCCCCATCATTGATGTCAGTTGGTGGAATGGTGCCCCATCAGTGGTGTCAGTTGGTGGAATGGTGCCCCATCATCAATGTCAGTTGGTGGAATGGTTCCCAATCATCGGTGCCAGTTGGTGGAATGGTGCCCCACCATTGATGTCAGTTGATGGAATGGTTCAAGATCATTGGTGTCAATTGGTGGAATGGTGCCCCATCATTGGTGTCAGTTGGTGGAATGGTGCCACATCATTGGTGTCAGTTGGTGGAATGGTGCCCCATCATCAATGTCAGTTGGTGGAATGGTTCCCCATCATTGGTGTCAGTTGGTGGAATGGTTCCCCATCATTGGTGCCAGTTGGTGGAATTGTTCCCCATCATTGGTGTCAGTTGGTGGAATGGTTCCCCATCATTGGTGTCAGTTGGTGGAATGGTGCCCCATCATTGGTGTCAGCTGGTGAAATAGTGCCCCAAGAGCCAGATAAAGGCAAAAAAAGGGTGACATCTGGCTCCCGGGTCACAGTTTGGAGACTACTGGTATAGGAGGAAGAAACTTGGGTCTTTAGGAACTGGATGATCAGGGATCTTCTGAGTAATGGTATGAACCTGAGTCCACAAATCGTGAAGGTAGGGACAAGTCCAAAAAATATGTAGTAGGCCCGCCTGTGGGTTGTCGTTTTGCCAATGGAAATCTGAAATGAGTGGGTAAATTGAGTGTAACAATTTAGGGGTACAATACCTTATGTTTATCTATACTAATCAGCTTTGTTTATGGCAAACATCCGAGTGTTATTATGGAACTTAGTTTAGAAATTGACTTCAACCACTTCCACAAATGTTACCAGTTGTCACTGGCATCTGGATATCATCTAGAAAATTAGACAGATAGAACATGAGAAAAACAAACCCAGTGCCTACAGTGACAGCCAAGGACCCAGTGCCTCCCAGTCAGAGGGACACCTGGTCTTCATTAAAGCCGCTAATGATGAGGATGGAATTGAACTACAAGGATTCTCCTAAATTGCTTTCACCACGTACTAACAATCAAAAATAGCTGGGTGCATGGTGCGCACATGGCTCCTGTTTCATACTCCCCTATACAGTGCAGATCTGTGAATTGACACTTTTAACCTATAGACATTTACATGGGCAGGCATGCAATGAAAGATTCCCTGCATCAGCAGAAGTGTCCAGCAATTTTCTCAACCTCTCTTGGTCACCTCAATACTAGACAATGCATAAAACAATCTTTATAGGGCCATGGCTTGCAAAAGGCCAACATTATTGTGTTGCTAGGTAAAGCAGAACTGCACAACATTTTGTAGCACCCTCTAGTGCAGGGGTAGGTAACCTTCGAGAGATGGAGATCTACTTGAACAAGACTGATGAAGTCAAAGATCACAGGGCACAGTGCCCTCCGCCCCCCCCCCCCAAAAAAACCAGTAAAACCGCCCCCCCCCCTTTTTTTTTGCACAAAAATAAGAATTACAAGAGAGTGCAGGGTTCAGGAGTGCGTTGCGGTCAGAATGCAAGGATCTGGAGTGCGTTGCGATCAGAATCTAGGGTTCAGGAGTGCATCGCGGTCAGAATGCAGGGTTTAGGAGTGCGCTGCGGTCAGTATTCAGGGTTCAGGAGTGTGTGGCGGTCAGAATGCAGGGTTCAGAAGTGCGTTGCGGTCAGAATGTAGGGTTCAGGAGTGTATTGCGGTCAGAATGCAGGGTTCAGGAGTATATTGCGGTCAGAATGCAGGGTATAGGAGTGCGTTGCGGTCAGAATGCAGGGTTCAGCAGTGTGTTGCGGTTATCATGCAGGGATTCAGGAGTGCGTTACGGTCAGAATGCAGGGATGGGGGGAGGTAGAAGGTGATGTGAAAGGTGGTAGAGGACACTGCTAAGAGGGTGACTCTGCCCATACCAGTGTCCTCTGCCCCTTCACATCACCCCCCCCACACACACAGTAGTATCTTCTGCCCCCCCCCCCCTTCCCCTATAGCAGTAACCTACCATCCCCCCTTCCCTCCTCTCCCATAGCACAGTGTCCTACCTATTTCACAGTGGAGACTGGGAGGCAGCACTATTCTGGACAGAGGGGGAGCTGGCAGAGTGACTTTTCATATTAGCAAGCTGGTGATTGGTTGCTTAGGACCACCCTGAGTGCTACCAACCAATCACCAGCGGTTTAACATAAAAAGTTTCTGCCGGCTGGCTCCTCCTCCCACCCCCCATCCTGAGCTTTCTCCTGGTCTCTGCTGTTTACATATAACAGCGGCGGAGGAGGATTGAGGCGGGAGGGAGACGCCGGGACATAGATGGCGCCGCACAGCCGCACAGGAAGCTTGAGGCTGGGAGGGAGAAAGGACCGGCACATAGAGGGCGCAGGAACTTGTTCGCAGTCCACCTGTCACCTGCCGGTGGGCGACAGGTGGACTGCGATCGACGGGTTGCCGACCCCTGCTCTAGTGCTAGAATAGGTGAAATAGGAAAATTTACTTGACTCATAGTAGTTGCATGAGTCTGTTAATTTGGTCTGTGTTCAGATTCAGGTCAAGCTGGACAGCTCTACAGACCAGGCCTCTATCGCCTCCCCCTGGTTCTGGAGGTTTCATGGAAACTTCTAGAAGCTAGTGGGCGGGTGTAAGGATCTGAATAGATATGGGAGTCCGACAAATCCCAAGGCTGAAGGCTTAGAAAAGTGATCAGACAGGCCCATAAATATTGTGGAGCCTGGCCTGCAAGGGAAGCCGGGTGGAAGATGGAGTGAGAAAGCTGTGCCATTTAGCCGGATAGGGGACCACAGGGCTGAGGGGGCTCTGCCTCCAGGCTGAGAGCTGAAAGCTGAGAAGGATAGAGGGAACATCACTACCCTGACATCTCTTCTGAGAGACCCTGGCTTGCATAGAAGGACCTGGACAGCAGGAGAACTGTACAGTAATCTATTCTGAAGCATCAGGGGACAATGTGAGTGCCTCTATGGCCCATGGCTTATAAGGGAGAAGTCTGCTAGATGCAAGTTCTTGGCAAGTCTTCTGGGGACAGTTTATTGCTTACCCAATCCCTTGCTTTGAGATCAGATGCCACAGCCAGGCGGGCTGGTATTTTCCACTAAAGGGGACCTAGAGCTCCTACAAATTGTTGACTCTACTCCGGGGACACAGAGCTCCTAGAAGGAAATTACTTTTGCCAAAAGACGGTTGCTGTTCCAGAGGGAATACAGCCAAGTGTCTGTCATTTGCAATGTGCTAGAGAAGGAAGTTGTTCTTCGAGTCAAGTTGGGCATCCCATTACCCCTTTACCTAATCCAAGTTGAATTCCCTAATAAATCCAAAAAAAAACCCAACCCATGGACTGTTTCTTGTCTCCAAACCTCAAAATCCAGAGGCCCCTTAAGAGGGTAGAGCAACAATTTAAATAAGGAACAAAAGGGCAAGAATAGTTCAACAAGTGACCCTGCAAGGTTTTCTGCTGAATAAAGTTCTCCTGGTTCCAAAAATATGTACAAGCAGTAACATGCCGCCCTGCACCTTCCGGCTATAAAATCAAAGCTTTATAAAGTTTGTGATGAAGTGTTTGCAGGTGTTGCAAAGCTCTGTTTTACTTCTTGCGCACATTTATCCTTCAAAGAAGAGGCTTGCTGGTACTGTTTAAAGTTTCTTTTATGGCCTTCAGGAGTCTATGGCCGAAGATCTAAAACATCTCAGAAAAATCACAAAAGATAATGGAAAGCGTGAGAACTGTCTGGAGCACATATGGCTTTACGCAATTTTTAACTAGAAATATCTATGTGCATGCAATAAAAGTCCTGCCAAATGGCTAAATCCACAGCTGAAACATATATATAGCAACGTTTCACCTGGTATAATGACGGCTTGATGCGTCATCTATGGTCATCTGGGCATGGACAGCTATATGGCTGCAAAACAAAATAAGGTGAAGATTCTTTGCATAGTATAATGACATGGAGACACCGATCGGGGGCTCTTAACCTCCTGTTGGTCCTCTTAAATGATCTCCCCCTCCCATCCATCATCTTACAGAGCAGGCACTTCCATTGCAGGCCTGCTTTCAGTTGGTTTGTGTGGTAACAATTGAGGCTTTGTGCCAGGTTGAAAAAATGATTTTATGACATTTGGAGCTGTCATTGAACCCATGACAGTAGAAAACAAATTCCACTTTGTAAATAGTTTTACACAATTTTCTTCTATCCTGACAAGTGCTCCAGTCCCTGCTGCAGAGAGACACCCCCATAACAGGATATTACCCCCCCCCCATAACAGGATATTATCACCCCCATAACAGGATATTACCACCCCCGTAACAGGATATTACCACCCCCATTCCAGGATATTACCACCCCCATTCCAGGATATTACCACTTCCATTCCAGGATATTACCACCTCCATACCAAGATATTACCACCCCCGCACCAGGATATTACCACCTCCATACCAGGATATTACCACCTCCATACCAGGATATTACCACCTCCATACCAAGATATTACCACCCCCCTTCCAGGATATTACCACCCCCGCACCAGGATATTACCACCTTCGTACCAGGATATTACCACCCCCATACCAGGATATTACCACACCCCATAACAGGATATTAACACCCCCCCCCCCCAATTACCGG
>BLSH010170665.1:101701-116437 GCA_018402905.1 Glandirana rugosa
CCGCAGTGTAAGAACGGAGGTCCGTGTAAGTAAACACGGATCTCTGTTCTCATAGAGGGGGAAGGGCTGTGATCACAGGCTTTCTGTATATGGAAGCCGTGATCACTCCCCCCCTTGCCAGCCCAGCCCACATACAGTTAAAACACACTGAGGGAACACAGTTAACCCTTAGAGCGCCCCCTGCAGGTTAACCCCTTCACTGCCAATGGCATTTACACAGTAATCAGTGCATTTTTATAGCACTGATCGCTGTATAAATGTCATTGGTCCCAAAAAAGTATCAAAATGGTCTGACATGTCCACCGCAATATTGCAGGACCGCTAAAAATCGCAGATCGCCGCCATTACTAGTAAAATATAAAAAAAAATAAGAACCCCAGAAATGAATTCTCATCATTCGTAAACGCGGCAACTTTTCCGCAAACCAATTAATAAACGCCAATTGCGATTTTTTTTTTACCAAAAATATGAGGAAGAATATAAATTGTCCAAAACCAATGAGAAAATTTTTTTTATATATATATATATTTTTTTTGGATTTGTATTTTAGCAAAAAGTAAGAAATGTGGGCTTTTTGCAAAATTGGCGCTCTTTTTTTGTTTATAGCGGCGATCAGAAATGACGCAGAGGCGATCAAATACCACCAAAAGAAAGCTCTATTTGTGGGAAAAAGGACACAAATTTTGTTTGGGTACAACGTCGCACGACCGCGCAATTGTTAGTTAAAGCGACGCAGTGCCGAATCGCAAAAAGTGCTCTGGTCCTAAAGGGGGAAATCCTTCCGGGGCTGAAGTGGTTAATAGTGGGGGAGGGGGGTGCAATTCTGAATCCTTGCCCTGGGAGCTGCATGACCTTGTCCCGGTACTGCATCCCCCACTGTTTTTTTTTTAGTTACTGGGCATGGAGGAGGAGGGACTGGACTGTCATTTAGGATCTGTATACACGCCCACATGTGTGATATCAATATCATGTGACCTGAAAAGCTCAGCTCAAACAGGAAATATCCTCACCAGGAATATAGACCGAACTGAGCATGTGCAGCAGTACTACCCTCACTGTGCATTATCTGGCCTTGCTCAGAGTGACCCTGCAGGAGGGGGAAGATCTGTCCATACAGGATGAAAGAGCATTTTTACATAATACAGAGGATTAACCCCTTAAGTTCCACAGTGAGTATAACAAGCATGCTATTCTGCATATACAGACTGATTTTACTGTTGTTGGTTTAGTCACACTTTAAGCTGACCACAAAAGTTTAAATATGGTTGTACAATCCCCTTAGGGCTTACATAGTATAAGTGGTCTACCTAATAATCCTATTTAAATTATATCCAATATGGTAGGCCCCTTGGCAGTTGCGGACGAGGCTGGGGGCCAGTAATAATAAGGGTGGCCCTGAACAGAGATACCTCACCATTCAGACATTGATCAGAATGGGACCCCGTAGTCAGTGACACATGGTGGGTATTCTCTAGCTACCTCCTACCTAGACCTGTGATCATGGGCATCCGCAGGTAGGGGCAGGGGGGGGCAATTGCCCCCCCCCCGGAATCAGGGATCAGATCAGGGGTTCCCCACTAGGTCCTTATCCTCTTGAGCCATGTATGCAGTCTCTGACCGTTTCCTGTACCATGTCCACAGTCTCTGACTGTCTCCTGTGCTATGTGTGCAGTTTCTGACTGTCTCCTGTTCCATGTCCGCAGTCTCTGACCATATCCTGTACCATGTCCGCAGTCTCTGACCATCTCCTGTACTATGTCCGCAGTCTCTGACCATCTCCTGTATCATGTCTGCGGTCTCTGACCATCTCCTGCATCACGTCTGCAGTATCTGACCATCTCCTGTATCACCTCTGCAGTCTCTGACCATCTCCTGGATCATGTCTGCAGTCTCTGACCATCTCCTTTATCACGTCTGCAGTCTCTGACCATCTCCTGGATCATGTCTGCAGTATCTGACCATCTCCTGTACTACGTCTGCAGTCTCTGACCGTGATAATGTAATTATGACATTGTCAAAAAGGGGCAGAGCATGGATGACCTTGAAATTATGCCCCCCCCCCCTGGAAAAAGTTCTGCGGACGCCCATGCCTGTGATCACATTATAAGGTGAAGGGAAGTTCTCCAAGTCTGACCTTCTTTGCTGTGAGATGTCATGTGACCAAATGCCAAGTGCCATAAAGGGAGTCAATGCTGGAAGATGTGAAAAGGAGTGCGACAATAAACCACGTCCCTTAGGAACACCCAACTTTCACCATGCCCACCAATTACTACAGTATAATGGCAAACTTTGCTTGGTACATGAAAGGGTCACTTGGTTGTCCTTTCCTCCTGACCCCAGCCCAATGTTCCTATACCTTACCTGGCCCTTACTCTACATAATTGTTGGTAAATCTAAAGAAGGTTGTACCTTCCGACCAGTCTTTCTCAACCTTTGTCCTCCTGAAGAACCCTTGTAATAACTTTCAGGTTCCCGGGGAACCCCTGTTGAGAATGAATTATGCCTACAGCTCATGATACATTAGCACAATTAATACATCAACGAAAGTTTTAACTACAAGAGTAAGTTATGTGGCATACTAGTGTCTACACCAGGGTTCAGTGGAACCCTTGCGTTCCTCCAGAGGTTGCTAGGGGTTCCTTGAGCAATGGTCAATTTCTGCCTCTCAGATAAATTCCCAATGACACCATTGATCTTTTTAGCTATCTGTAAGATGGTGGCCAGAAAAATAAAGAGCATTCTTCCCATTGACCATCACACAAATGTATGATGAGTTGTAGATTTTTAATTTTTAGCTGGGGTTCCCCGAGACCGGAGAATTATTTCAAGGGTTCCTCTGTGTTGAAAAGGTTGAGAAAGCCTGGGCTACACTAACAATAACGTTCAGTTTAGAAGTCGTGGAAAATGACCCCCTTGGATTGGTGTTTAGTGAAGGTGAGAGATCAATCCAGCATTGCTCAAAGCTCAAGGAACCCCAAGCAACCGCGGGAGAAACCCTAGGGTTCCACTGAACTCTGGTTGAGAAACCCTGCGTTAGACAGCAATGTGCGTGGCCATTTTTAGCAGGTTTCTGGGGGGAGGGGGGGGGTTCTTAAAATGTTCTAAATGCTTGGTAAACATCTGGTAAATGTGAATTCTATCGTCATAGTTAGGATTAAAAATGCTCCATTGTAACAAGTCTCACTTGTTAACAAAAACCACAAACAAGAGCCGAAGATTTTTCGAATTTTAATTTTCTGCCAAAGTAGAGTTCAGTTAAGGTGGACAAATCCAGGCCAGATTTCCTGGTGAAGAGCCGTAAATAAACCCATTCCTGGAATAAGACTTCGATGAATTTAGAAATGATGAAAGCCAAATTGGGATTAATAAAAAACAATGTCTAGTATTTTGTTATTAAACAGCAAATATTAATAAAGGTAGGGTCTCATTGGGTTTCATATACTGTGCCTTCAAAACACTTTTCTGTTTCTGCCTCCTGGGAATATTATTCCCGCATGACAGACAGTTAAAGAAAAACAACAAACTAATGTTAAATAACAAATTAATTAAATAAATAATGAATTAAATAATTAAATTACCCTGTGCTTTGCCCTATGGGACCATTCAGTTACTGGGAGCAATAGGGAGTGACCAACAAGCTCAACAAGAAGTGTTCTCTATTAGCCCCGGCGGGCCGGCAGGTGAACAGAGGAGTGAAAACAGCTGGTAAATCTGTAATTAAATTACAAACTGGTGCAACCACTAATTAATTATAAGCAAACAGTGGTCTTTTAGCCAGGTGACAGCATAGTATCCGGCACCTCATCCCTAGTCAATGTATGGGAATAGCAGGAATTTGTGGGATTATAGCGGTGCCCATAAACATAATAAACACTTAAATATAAAACATATACATTTTATTTGTACACATTAAAATCCAACTATATAAAGGTATACATGTATCCAGTTAATAGAACCTCTTTACAAAGGATGGTCGTAGAATAGTGTGTTGTCCCGACATGTTTCGCCAAAATTGGCTTCCTCGGGGGAATCACGGACCACCCCAATTAATTACATAACTTAATGAAAGACGGAATAATATCTGTAAGCACAGAATCATCACATAATATTTATATATTTACACAGTAGTTTATTAAAAAAAAAAAGCAAATAAAGAAAACATAATATAGTGTGTACAATTGCAATACAAGTCATATTGTAATTGAATGATATTAAAAATGACATTTCCTTTTCAATCTGCTGCTCTATAATTTTCTATAAATGCAGTGCAATATGGCGGCTACCTGGAGTTGTTCTCTACACAGAATGTGTGCTGACCACTCCCCAGAAACATCATTTCCTGCTCGTGTGATTGGCTCACCGATTTTCCCAGAAGTCTGCCTGAGATACAAGTCAGATATTAGGCATCCCCTGCAACAAAAATGTCCCTTTTGGTTAGATACTTCCAATAGGATCACGTCTAAAGGGATGCAGGCCCAGCAATTTTCCTCATTAGTGCCCAGCAGCTTTCCTCATTTCCTCATCCTCACCACTCCCATTAGACCCTCTTAGCACAGAGACACAGAGGAACAAGCAGTGATTTCTTCAGAATAACAAAAGGTAGGAATCTGCAACAAAGTTTGTTATAATCCTTGCAATGTACAGAGATCACCCAGAGGGAAATGCTTTTTTCTCAACAAAAGTGGAGTTACGCTTTACTCATCAATTGCTCCATCCAGTCATGCCCATACATACTCACTTAGGCACCAACGAAGACCCAAACACTCGTACATGCCAGCCAGTATAAGCAACTGGTAGGGCTTTCATTAAAGTATAAACAATTGGTGGGACCACTATAAAAATAAGCAACTGGTGGGTCAGCAAACTGTCTTCATTAAGCTGGCCACACAAGTTAAAATCAGATTGTACAAGTAGTTGATGGGGCCACCATTAAAGTATAAGCAACCGGGGAATGCTTCCATGAACCTATAAGCAACTGTTAAGGCCTCCATTGAAGTATAAGCACATGGCGAGGCTTTTGTTAAAGTGTAAGCAACTGATGGAGCCGCAATTATTGTATATGCAAGTGGTGGAGCTGCTGTTAAGGTATAAGCAACTGGTGGGCCACCATCAAAATATATGGAGTCACCAATGAAATACTAGTAACTTATGAAGCCATTATTTAAGCATAAGCAATAGGTAGAGTTGACATTAAAGTATAAGCAACTGGTAGGCCACCATTAAAGTATATGCAACTGGTGGGGCTGCCATTAAATTGGAAGCAACTGGTGGGTCTGCCATTAAAGTATAAGAAACGAATGGAACCATGAATAGAGGTAAAGCAACTTAAAGTATCAGCAACTGGTGAGGATACCAATAAATATGCCAATAAGTTATAAGGAACTGATGCAGCCACAGTTAAAGTATAAACAACTCTTGAAGTCGCAGTTAATTTATATGCAACTAATGGGGCCGCCATTAAAATTTACCAATTGATGAAGTTGTAAGCAACTGATAGATCTGCAATTATTGTAAAAGCAAGCGTCTGGGCTGCCATTAAAATATAAGCAACTGGAAGTCCACCATCAAAATATATGAAACTAGTGGGGTTATCCATTGAAGTATAAGCAACTGATGAGGCCATAATTTAAATATAAGCAACTGATGGGGCTGGCATCAAAGTATAAGCAACTGGTGGGGCTGACATCAAAGTATAAGCAACTGGTGGGGCTGGCATCAAAGTATAGGCAACTGGTGGGCCATCGTTACAATGTATGCAACTGGTGGGCACAGGTCTAGATACAGTTTAGTTGGAATGGGATTCTGAAGGCTACTATTCCTTATCGATATTTACCTTTGGATTTTAGTCATCTGTTCTGTTGCAAGTATTATGAACTTTGTTTTTCTGTGTTGGAAGTCAATAAATGCGGCTCTCTGGAAGAACCAATGTGATTGCTACGGCAACAACTAGAATAATTATAACTAAATAACAAGATTCATTCATCCACTACTACATCACTACACAAGTCACATGACAAGTTGCACTAGTGGAAACCTAGCCTTAACGTTTAACCACTTCCCGCCCGGCGCATAGAGAAATGACGTCCGGGCGGGGGGTTCATTATGCTGACTGGACGTCTATTGACGTCCTCAGGATAAGCCGCTAGCATGCGCCCGCGGCGATTGTGCACGGCTCGTGTCCGCCAGTTAAATTGTCTGTTTACCATATGATCGGCTGTGTATAAGACACAGCCGATCACAGCATGCTGGTAAGCGGCAGCGCGCCGCAAGTGCATGCTGTGCGCGCGCCCGGAGGCGCGCCCACGTGATCGGGGGGAGCGGGTGTCCCTTGGACACAGCGCTTTCCCGATCTGTAAACAGCCAATGAAATTGGCTGTTTACCATGTGACCGGATGTGTCCAGTCACAGCCGGTCACTAATGTAAACAAAAGACTGCTACTCTGTGATCCCTGCTTTTTCTCCTCACACACCGATCGTGTGAGGAGAGAGCAGAGCAGGGATCAGTGAGTTTTTTTCAGTGTCTTGTCAGTCAGTATTGTGCACAACACAACACACCCCCCCAATAAAGAGGACCTGTCACCAGTACCATTGGATCTGTCAACAGCCCATCTGTCAACAGCCCATCTGTCAACAGCCCATCTGTCACACAGCCCATCTGTCACCACAAGTACCGCCATCGGTACCGATACACAGTACCGCCACACATTAAAGAGGACCTGTCACCAGTATCATTGGATCTGTCAACAGCCCATCTGTCACACAGCCCATCTGTCACCACAAGTACCGCCATCGGTACCGCTACACAGTACCGCCACACAATAAAGAGGACCTGTCACCAGTACCATTGGATCTGTCAACAGCCCATCTGTCAACAGCCCATCTGTCAACAGCCAATCTGTCACACAGCCCATCTGTCAACAGCCCATCTGTCACACAGCCCATCTGTCAACAACCATCAATATCACCACACAGACTAGCCCCCAGTACTGGTACCACTAAACAAATCCGCTACCAGTGCAGCCACCCGTATCACCAGTTCAGCCACCAGTACCGCCATCAGTACCGCCACACAGGCCAGCCACCAGTACAGCCACCGGTACCACTAAACGCATGTCCACCACCAATACCGCCACCCATCAGTACTGCCATCAGTATATTCACCAGGCCCACTCTATCATGTCTCAAAGAGGATATACCCCTGAGGAGGCGTATGAAATTCTTGCCATGTCGGATGATGAGAGCAGCGGGGAGCTCCCATCAAAGGATTCTGGTTCAGAGTATGAGCCAATAGAGGGCAGTGGATCAGAGTCTGATTCAGCTGAGGAAACCACCCCCCTCCTAAAAGAATGAGACAATTAGGCCCAAGAACCGAAGACCTGCCCACCACCAGCAGCACCAGACCCCAGGAAGAGGAGCCCAGTACTAGCACTGGAACTACACGCCCAACCCAAAGAACCCTAATCCGTGCCCGGGCCCAGTCCTTCCTACCCGATGCCCTGGCAAACCCCGTGTGGTTGCCCGCCAATTCAGGATCTGCAGTAGTCCCCAATTTCACCGGACAACCAGGTGTGCAGGTTGACACCACAAATTTTGCCCCATTGGACTATTTTTATTTGTTTTTCACCCCTGAATTGCTACAGAGTATGGTGGACCAAACTAATCTGTACGCAGAACAATTCATAGCTGCCAATCCCACTTCATCATATGCCTGCATGTTCCATTGGCGCCGTCTGACATTGGATGAATTAAAAATATTTGTGGGCCTCACACTAAATATGGGCATTACACAAAAAAATGAACTCCATGGGTATTGGTCCACCCACCCAATCCACCACATGCCCATATACTCAGCTGTCATGTTCAGGACAAGATACGACATGATAATGCGTTTCCTCCATTTGTGCCCTCCCCGAAATCACCCCAACCATGACAAATTAAATAGGTTACGTCCCATAATTAATTAATTTTCCCAGACATTCGCCCAATTTTTCATCCCAGATAAAAATATCTGTGTGGATGAGTCCCTCATCCATTTCACTGGCCGTCTGAATTTCAAGCAGTACATACCCAGCAAGAGATCCAGGTATGGAATAAAACTCAACAAGTTGTGCGATCGATCCACTGGCTATGTGTACTCCTTTAGAATTTATGAAGGTAAAGACTCCCAACTCCAGCCCCGTGATTGCCCCACATATATTGGGACCAGTGGGAAGATTGTCTGGGAGCTGGCATACCCCCTCTTTGGAAAAGGACACCACCTATACCTGGATAATTATTATACCAGCCTGCCCCTATTTCGCCATCTTTATCAAAAGAAAACCCTGGCCTGCGGCACCTTTAAGAGAAACAGAAAGGGCTTCCCAAAAAATCTCATTACCCAAAAGCTGCAAAACGGGGAATCTGCCTTCATGAGGAATGAAGAGGTATTGGCCATGAAGTGGAGGGATAAAAAAGATGTCTACATACTCTCCGCTATCCACGATAGCAACTCGGTGGAGATCCAAAGAAGACAAGGCCCCGTTGTAAAGCCCAAGTGCATCCACGATTACAATCTATTCAATGGATTTAAACGACCAGATGGTACAGCCCTATTTATCTACCCGCAAGTCCCGTTTTTGGTATAAGAAAGCCGCATTTCACCTCTTTCATATGACCATGTATAATTCGTTTGTGTGTTGCCAAAAATCCTCCCAAAACCAATCCCTCACCTACTTCAAGTACATCGAAAAAATTATTACTGCCCTCATTTATCAGCAAGGACCCATCCCAGAAAGTATTCGCTCCGACAGTGTGAGTCGACTCCACGAGCAACATTATCCCTTCCCCATCCCCCCCACAGAATAGAAGAAGAAGACAGAAGAGATGCCGTGTATGCTCCAGCAGAGGAATCAGAAGAGATACCACGTATTATTGCCCCAACTGTCCCTCCCAACCTGGCCTGTGCATCGGACATTGTTTCAAACATTACCATACCCAAATCACATATTAGTTCCCAATATAGACTTTAGACTGCCATTTCCCGTTTCAAAAACCTGTGTGGATCATTTGCTTGCTACCACGTTAACTGACCCTGGCCTGTTTACCGACAATGTCTTTGCCTGCAGTTTCAAACCATGTTTCTGACCTCAACGTTAACTGACCCTGGCCTGTTTACCGACAATGTCTTTGCCTGCCGTTTCAAATCATGTTTCTGACTTCCACGTGTATGACCTCGGCCTGTTGATTGACCATGTTTTTGCCTGCCACTTGGACTGATCTTTTGCCCTTATACATTAGTACACAGGGGTCTCACATATGTGAGGGGCTCCAGAAAGCGTTTGGAGTATAGAAAACCAGTGTTTGGTTTTCTGTGTTCTAGAACAGGGTCTGGTTTCCCGGAGGCTTCAAAGCGTTTGGGTGGGAGAAGCCTCTACCCCTGCCCCCCTGGCCCTAAGCTTGATGGCCATTCCTGCTGCCTGGACCAATACTTTGGCTGTGCTGACCATATTGCTGCCTGTAATGACCCAGGACTATCTGGACCATGTTTCTTCCTGCTGCCTGGACCAATACTTTGGCTGTGCTGACCATATTGCTGCCTGTAATGACCCAGGACTTTATGGACCATGTTTTTTTCCTGCTGCCTGGTCCAATGCCTTGGCTGTGTTGACCATATCTCTGCCTGCTGCCTCTACTCACTATGGATAGTATTTCTGCCTTGACATCTCTGCCTGCTACCTGGACCAATGCTTTGGCTGTGCTGACAGTATTTCTGACTGTACTATGGACAATATTCCTGCCTCCTGCCTGCTGCGATTGCTTTTATTGTCGCTGACCACATCCCTGCCTGCTGCCTGGACTGATGCCCTCCTCTGTGGACCACTGCACTACTAAAACCACAGGTAATCTTTTGTTATTTGGTATGTACATGCTATGTGTTACAAATATGAAGAGCCTTCATAAATGTGATTGGTAGTCAGAAAATGATATGTGTAATTTATGCTCCTAGAATGCCTGGAAGTGCTACTTGGATGTTGGGCCTCTATATGATTATACGTTGGGGTGTTAACTTTCCAAAATGGGTCATTTTGTGGGTAATTCCATTGTCCTGGTGCTCCAGGGCCTTCAAAAGTGTAATAGGTGGTTCAGAAATGAGATATGTAATTTGTGCTTCTAAAATGCCTGACGGTGCTGCTTCAATGTTGGGCCTCTGTATGTGGCCAGCCTGTGTAAAAGTCTCACACATGTGGTATTGCCATACTCAGAAGGAGTAGCAGAATGGATTTTGGGGTGTCATTTTAGCTATGTGCATGCTATGTGTTAGAATTATCTTATAAATGAACATAGCGGAGCCCTATCGCTGGTAAAACTCTGCTAAAACTAGCGGGGTTTTACCGCGACCGCGGGTACCGCTCCAGTGTGAAAGTAGCCTAAAGGTCTAAGCAGTGACAAATGAGGTGGAATAGAACCTCTGTCTATTTTTTACTGAATTGGGGAGATCTCCAATTCCTGTCATGCAGACACAACAGGAAGTGAAAGAAAACTCCCCCAAATGAGGCCGAATTACACCTTGGACAGTTGTCTCCACTGGGAGATTTCCCATTTACTCTGGTTTCAGTGACTTCTGGAAAATGTTGGGTTTCCCCAGGGCAGGAGGTGAGAATGAATCTCCTAATGAAGAAAACATCAGCAAAAAAAACCCTCATCACCTTCAGTCTAGCACGGTTGTTCCGGCTCCTCTCCTGAACTGAAATGGCTTCCTAAGATTTCACTGCACACTGTGAGCTTCTCAAATTTGAAGGCGCAGCAAGTCCTCTGTATGTGGCCAGGCTGTGTAAAAGTCTCAAACATGTGGTATCGCAATACTCAGAAGGAGTAGCAGAATGGATTTTGGGGTGTCATTTTAGCTATGTGCATGCTATGTGTTAGAAATATTTTATAAATGGACAACTTTGTGTAAAAAAATGCATTTTCATTTTTTTTCCACATTTTCCAAAAACTTCTGGAAAAAAAATGAACCATTCAAAAGACTCATTATGCCTCAGATTATACATTGGGGTGTTAGCTTTCCAAAATGGGGTCATTTTGTGGGTAATTCCATTGTCCTGGTGCTCCAGGGCCTTCAAAAGTGTAATAGGTGGTTGAGAAATGAGATGTGTAATTTATGCTTCTAAAATGCCTGAAGGTGCTAGTTCAATGTTGGGCCTCTGTATGTGGCCAGGCTGTGTAAAAGTCTCACACATGTGGTATCGCCATACTCAGAAGGAGTAGCAGAATGGATTTTGGGGTGTCATTTTAGCTATGTGCATGCTATGTGTTAGAATTATCTTATAAATGAACAACTTTGTGAAAAAAAAATGCGTTTTCATTTTTTTTCCACATTTTCCAAAACTTCTGGAAAAAACGAACCTTTCAAAAGACTCATTATGCCTCATGGATTATACATTGGGGTGTTAGCTTTCCAAAATGGGGTCACTTTGTGGGTAATTCCATTGTCCTGGTGCTCCAGGGCCTTCAAAAGTGTAATAGGTGGTTGAGAAATGAGATGTGTAATTTATGCTTCTAAAATGCCTGAAGGTGCTACTTCAATGTTAGGCCTCTGTATGTGGCCAGGCTGTATAAAAGTCTCACACATGTGGTATCGCCATACTCAGAAGCAGTAGCAGAATGGATTTTGGGGTGTCATTTTAGCTATGTGCATGCTATGTGTTAGAATTATCTTACAAATGGACAACTTTGTGTAAAAAAAATGCATTTTCATTTTTTTTCCACATTTTCCAAAACTTCTGGAAAAAAATGAACCTTTCAAAAGACTCATTATGCCTCATGGATTATACCTTGGGGTGTTAGCTTTCCAAAATGGGGTAATTTGGGGGTATTTGTACTTTCCTGGCTTGTTAGGGTCTCAAGAAATGAGAGAGGCCTTCAGTACAACAGGTGTGATCAATTTTCAGTGATTGGCACCATAGCTTGTAGACTCTATAACTTTCACACAGACCAAATAATATCCACCGATTTGGGTTATTTTTACCAAAGATAGGTAGCAATATACATTTTGGCCCAAATTTATGAAGACAAATTACTTTTTTGCAAAATTTTACAGTACAAAATAAAAAAAAGTGTTTTTTTTTTCAAAATGTTCGCTATTTTTTCACTTATATCGCAAAAAATAAAAAAACTCAGCGGGGACTAAATACCACCAAAAGAAAGCTCTATTTTGAGAAAAAAATGATAAAATTTTTGTTTGGATACAGTGTAGCATGACTGAGTAATTGTCACTCAAATTGTGAGAGCACTGAAAGCTGAAAATTGGTCTGGGCGGGAAGTGTTCTAAGTGCCTGGTATTGAAGTGGTTAAGCAATTAATGCACAGTATAAGCAAGAGGCTGGGCTGCCATTACAGTTTAACTGGTTCCCAACCGGCTTGTGTACTTTTACTGCTGCAGAGAGTAGCTCTGTAGCACGAATCGCCATTTATAAATGGCGGCTCTCATGTGCGCAGTAGCCAGCCGCACTCTGCAGAGTTGCGGCCGCAGCTCGGGTGGACCCGTTCTCCGCCGGCGAGCTGCAATTGCTTGGCAGAGAAGAAAAACGGAGGACCGCCGATGTAAACACGGCGGTCCCCTGCTCTGTCAGGCGGCATGTAAGAGATCTACTGATTCCTGTCACTGGGATCAGTTAGATCCCTGGTGCCCCTGGCAGCCCCGCCCCCTCACAGTTAGAACACGCCTAGGGAACACAGTTACCTCCTAGATCTCCTCCTGCAGGTTAACCCCTTCACTGCCAATGACATTTATACAGTAATCAGTGGCTATTTAAATTTCTGATCGCTGTATAAATGTCATTGGTCTCAAAAAAGTGTCAAAAATGTCTGACATGTCCGCCGCGATATCAAAGTCTCGATAAAAATAGTAAAAAAAAAAATTTGTAAAAACGCCAGAAATGAATTCCCACGGTTCTCACGCCGATTGCGATTTCTTTTTTTTACCAAAAATATGAGGAAGAATATAAATCGGCCAAAACCGATGAATAAATTCGTTTTTTTTATATATTTTTTTTAGATTTGCATTTTAGCAAAAAGTAAGACATATTGGTTTTTTTTGCAAAATTGTCACTCTTTATTTGTTTATAGCAGCGATCGGAAATGACTCAGAGGGGATCAAATACCACCAAAAGAAAGCTCTATTTGTGGGAAACAAAGGACGCAAATTTCGAGTTGAGTACAACGTCGCACAACCGTGCAATTGTCAGTTAAGGCGAAGCAACGCCGAAAGTGCTGTGGTCCTAACATGGGAAATCCTTGGGCTAAAGCAACTGAAGGGCCACCATCAAAATATATGCAACTGGTGGGGCCACCATTGAAGTATGAGCAACTGATGAAGCCATAGTTTAAATATAGGCAACTGGTGGGCCACCATTAAACTTTAAGAAACTACTGGAGCCACAATTACAGTAAAACCAACTGGCAAGCCACCATTAATGTATATGCAACTGGTGAAGTATAAGGACTAATGCAGCCCCCATTAATGTATAAGCAACTAATGTGAATGAATAAACGACTAGAAGATCTGCCATTAAAGCAACTCTGTAGGGGGAATTGAAAATCAAAATGAAGCCTCCCTGTAATAGAAGACGTATTAGGCTCAACTTTTTGGCAGCCCATGATCCTTACACCCCCACCCCGTTCCAGAGCTGCTGCCACCATCAGTGTCTTCGTTATTCAACAACTACAGCAGCCTTTCCAACACAGAGGAACCCTTGAAATAATTTTCCGGTCTCTGGGAATATACAGCTCCTCTACCGCCCCTGCCATTGAAATGAATGGCAAGCGCTGCCGAAGCGGCTGCACACCGCCTCGGTAGCGCTGACACTTTTAACCCCTTGTGGGGGGTTAAAAGCGTGGCGCTCCCGCCCGCATAGCGGAGCCCTATCGCTGGTAAAACTCTGCTAAAACTAGCGGGGTTTTACCGCGACCGCGGGTACCGCTCCAGTGTGAAAGTAGCCTAAAGGTCTAAGCAGTGACAAATGAGGTGGTTCAGAAATGAGATATGTAATTTGTGCTTCTAAAATGCCTGACGGTGCTGCTTCAATGTTGGGCCTCTGTATGTGGCCAGCCTGTGTAAAAGTCTCACACATGAGGTATCCCCATACTCAGGAGGAGTAGCAGAATGGATTTTGGGGTGTCATTTTAGCTATGTGCATGCTATGTGTTAGAATTATCTTATAAATGGACAACTTTGTGTAAAAAAAATGGGTTTTCATTTTTTTTCCACATTTTCCAAAAACTTCTGGAAAAAAATGAACCGTTCAAAAGACTCATTATGCCTCATAGATTATACATTGGGGTGTTAGCTTTCCAAAATGGGGTCATTTTGTGGGTAATTCCATTGTCCTGGTGCTCCAGGGCCTTCAAAAGTGTAATAGGTGGTTGAGAAATGAGATGTGTAATTTATGCTTCTAAAATGCCTGAAGGTGCTAGTTCAATGTTGGGCCTCTGTATGTGGCCAGGCTGTGTAAAAGTCTCACACATGTGGTATTGCCATACTCAGAAGGAGTAGCAGAATGGATTTTGGGGTGTCATTTTAGCTATGTGCATGCTATGTGTTAGAATTATCTTATAAATGGACAACTTTGTGTAAAAAAAATGGGTTTTCATTTTTTTTCCACATTTTCCAAAAACTTCTGGAAAAAAATGAACCGTTCAAAAGACTCATTATGCCTCATAGATTATACATTGGGGTGTTAGCTTTCCAAAATGGGG
>BLSH010170665.1:119155-149901 GCA_018402905.1 Glandirana rugosa
GAGGACCCCTCCGGTACCTCCGGAGAGGACGACCTTCAAGTGTCGGTAGGGGACCTGCCAGCCCACTGTACGGACGGGGGTACTTTCGGTACCGACCCCTAGAGAGACGGGGACCATTCCTACTTCCGAGCCTCCGGTAAGCCCTCGCTCACCACCGGCCCTCATTTCGGGACTTATTCCTCTCTCTATTCGAGATGTTCGACTCTCGCCTTGACTTCGCAGATGCTTCCGTCGCACTTCCAAATGTGTCGTCGTCGACATCTAGGTACCTACGTCTCTAGGTTAACCGATTCCAGGCCCACCTTGTGGTTCTCTCCATCTTTGCCACTCTTGCAGACCTGCGGTTAGTGGAAAATTTCTCTTTGAAGGGCCCGTCTCTGCCTTCCATCATGGACACAATGGTTTCTTGGTGTTCCACCCGGACCTTAGCCAATTGGATCTCTGCATCCATGGATCTACAGCTGCTGCTGTGTAAACCTTCACGCTGCCTTCGTAGACGCTTCAGTTCCGCTCTCAGCTTGTAGAGCTTATCTCTCTCCTTATTCAGGGCTTTACTCCCGGCCACCACTCGCTCCCGAATGGCCTCCGAGCCTTCATCCTTACCAGGGGCAGAGAGATCCCCAGCCATGGCTTTCATGGGGGCAGGCATGTCACCCGACCGTCCAGGGGATGGCTGTGAACTTCCAGCAGGAGAGGCCTCCATGGCCTCCCCAGGAGGGGGCCACAAGGGCGGGGAGAGATTTCACCAAACTCCCCTCTCACACAGAGCACCTGGAGCAGCTCCACCAGCAGACAGCAGCAGGAGAAACTCCTCCCTCCTGACACACTTGTGATCAATGATGGGACACTATTCCTTCCAATGACACCAATGATGGGGCACTATTCCTTCCACTGACACCAATGATGGGGCTTTATTCCTCCCACTGATACCAATGATGGGCACTATTCCTCCCACTGACACCAAGGACGGGGCACTATTCCTCCCACTGACACCAATGATGGGGCACTATTCCTTCCACTGACACCAATGATGGGGCATTATTCCTCCCACTGATACCAATGATGGGGCACTATTCCTCCCCCTGATACCAATGATGGGGCACTATTCTCCCCACTAACACTCATTAACGCTGATGCAAAACGCAGACGAAAACGACGATTTTTGCCTGACGTTGGACCCGACGTTCTGCTAATACGCCGGTGTTTATGAGGCCTAAAACCTTGAAGCTGATTGGTTTCTGTTTGGAGCCGCGCCAAATTTTGCACTTTCAAGCTTTAGTAAATCCACCCCCATGAGTCTACAATATTTATCTTGTCTGGGATACAGAACTTTGGGTTGTCGTAGCTGAAATGCTTGAAATCTATCACCCTGTGTGTAACGCATCTACATAAAATATATGGAGTTCCACTTTTTGAATTGAATTACTGAAATGAATGAACTTTTTGATGATATTCTAATTTTTGGAGATGCACCTGTATGTTAAAATAAACGTTTTTAGCTCAGAATTCAATTTAATTTAAAAACAACATGAAATAATTGAATGTATTTTAAGCTTGGGTAGGGCTCTCCTGGGTGGAGACCGCATCCCTCAGAGGTATCTAAGAGGGAATAAAAACCCTTCAAGACCTCCGAGACGTTCGCTGTGCCGCAGAGCTCACACCCCGTGCAGCAGCGCAGACATCTAGGCCTGCCATTGTGTTACATCACACACAGCCAGACCGCTCTGCATGAGCTCCTAGAAGGTAAATGTTCCTTCACCTAGACCTAGTTATATCTTAAAGGCTGTAATTGCAAATCTCTCCTCATAAACAATGCTGAACCCATGGCTTAGTATTTAGTCATGGACCAGCATTTACTGTATAGGCGGTCATTACAGGGGCGTATCATGAAATTAGTGGGCCCGTGTGCAAGCCCACACCGCACAGATCATCCCCGGCTGTCAACCAGGGAGAGATCATCCATGGGTGCAGTGTGGGTCACAGCACAGTGGGCCCCCCACCCCTCAGGGCCCGTGTTCAGTGAACACCCTGCACCCATGGATGATACACCACTGGGTCAGTAGCTTGACCAGTGATTCTCAACCAGAGTTCCGTGGATCCCTAGGGTTCCTCCAGAGGTTGCTAGGGGTTCCTTGAGCAATGGTCAATTTCTACCTCCCAGATAAATTCCCAATGACACCATTGATCTTTTTAGCTATCTGTAAGGGGGACTTCTTCCCAATGACCACAAGTGTAAGCAGCATTCTTCCCAATGACCACAAGTGTAAGCAGGGGAGGGCTGGCAGCCTTAGGCCTGGGGGGCAAGTCCAGTCAAGTGGCCCATTGAACCACAGAATCAGCTCACCATCCATGCCCACCTGGTTTTAGAACGGATATTGATGTTATGAAACAAGACAAATATGATACAATGTGGTAACATAATTTAATGTCAATAGCAACAAAGGAGTTTTAACAAAAATAATGCATCAATGCAGCTCATCAATGCCCACCAATGCAGCCTCATCAGTTCCCATCGATGCAGCCTCACCAGTGCCCATCGATGCAGCCTCACCAGTGCCCATCAATGCAGCCGCACCAGTGCCCATCAATGCAGCCCCACCAGTGCCTATCAAATTCAACCTGAGCAGTGCCCATCAATGCAGGCTCTTCAGTGCCCATCAATGCAGCCACACCAATGCCCATCAATGCAGGCTCTTCAGTGCCCATCAGCATAGCCGGCCCTGGGTGCTCCCTCCCCCCTTTGCCTGCAGTTAGTTGGTGGCTGCGCCCCTGCTTCCTTCCTCCACAAGAAGAAAAAAAGTGTGAGCGGACAGTGGCCGTCGGCCATTTTGAATGTAAGTTAGGGTGGCCTGGGGGGCAATTGCCACCCTGCCCCCTGGCCCAGCCCTCCCCTGAGTGTAAGGAGCATTCTTCCCAATGACCACCTATGTAAGGAGCATTCTTCCCAATGACCACAAGTGTAAGGAACATTCTTCCCACTGACCATAATGTGTCATGAGTTGTAGATATCTCATTTTTAGAAGGGGTTCCCCAAGACCGGAGAACTATTTTAAGGGTTCCTCCGTGTTGAAAAGGTTGTGCTAGACAATGCAAGTTCTCTGGCTGATGCAGATTCAGAAGGAGCGTGCAACTAGGGAGCTCAGCAACTCAATGGAGGGAAGGTCCCCTCCAGCCCAGGTATCCGTCTCAGTTCAGGTTTCCCTTCAGGCAGTTATTAGACAATAAGCTGCGTGCATTGAATGAGTTTAGATGCGTCCAGGGACGGCCACCGGCTGGGATCAGCAGATTCTTGCTTGCGGTTGAAAATCTGTGCAGATCAATGGCAGGTAACTGTTCATCCAAGTCAGGAAAAGTGTTTTTTTTTTAAAAAAAAAAAGCTTAACCACTTCAGCCCCGGAAGGATTTCCCACTGTAGGACCAGAGCACTTTTTGCGATTCGGCGCTGCGTCGCTTTAACTGACAATTGTGCGGTCGTGCAGCGTTGTACCCAAACAAAATTTGCGTCCTTTTCTCCCCACAAATAGAGCTTTCTTTTGGTGGTATTTGATCGCCTCTGCGTCATTTCTGATCACCGCTATAAACAAAAGAAGAACGCCAATTTTGCAAAAAAAAAAAAACAATATTTCTTACTTTTTGCTAAAATACAAATCCAAAAAAAAAATATAAAAAAAACAAATTTATTCATCGGTTTTGGCCGATTTATATTCTTCCTCATATTTTTTGTAAAAAAAAAAAATCACAATCGGCTGTTATTGATTGGTTTGCGCAAAAGTTGCCGCGTTTATGATGAGAATTAATTTCTGGGGGTTTTTTTTGTTATATTTTACTAGTAATGGCGGCGATCTGCGGTTTTTAGCGGTACTGCGATATTGCGGTGGGCATTTTGACACTTTTTTGGGACAATTGGCATTTATACAGCGATCAGTGCTATGAAAATGCATTGATTACGGTGTAGTGAAGCAGTTAACCTGGAGGGGGCGCTCTAAGGGTTAACTGTGTTCCCTCAAGTGTGTTCTAACTGTATGGGGGCTGGGCTGGCAGGGGAGTAGGGTTGCCACATCATCCCTTTAATCCAGGACACATATGAGTTACACAGGTTGTTCTGAGGATAATTTAACGCAGATAAGGTACCGAGTGAGTTTAATTACCACCTTAATCAGCCACAGAACCAGTGCAATTAATATGTGTCCTGGATTAAAGGGATAATGTGGCAACCCTAGAGGGGAGTGATCACAGCTTCCATATACAGGTAGCCTGTGATCACAGCCCTTCCCCCTCTGTCAGAACGGAGATCCCTGTTTACATGCACCGACCTCCGTTCTCTCACTGCGGGGGGCATCGCGGGTAGCCGGCGGAGATCGAGTCCTCCCTACCCGCTCCCTGGCCCCCCCCAGAACACACTCGCAATACTCGTTCTCGCGGCCGCCGTTAGGTGATGGCGTTTCGCGATAACGAACCACCTTGCCGCCGTCAAGCAAGTGGTTAAAGTGAAAAATTAGAAATGTCCAGTTCCTCTAAATATGATGTCTGTGGGGGGGGGGGGGGTCCTAATCCTGCCTGTGAAGGGGCGCCTCTGCCATGTACAGGAAATGCTGCAGCAGCTCTGACATTAACAAAGGAAAAGAGTGACAGCAAATGACATTCCATTTCCGGCTTCTTCTTTTTTTTATTTGGACCATTCACAAGGGTCAACTTTCTATCTTGGGGGGGGCATTTGGAGGGGTTTGTGTGTTTTTTTTTTTATTTTAATGTAATTTGCTGCCAATTTAAACGGCATCATTTTTTTAACAAACCTCCCCCCCCCCAAACAAAATCCACACTCTTTGGGGTTCATTTACTGAAACTGGGGAGTTCAAAATCTGGTGCAGCTCTGCATAGAAACCGATCAGCTTCCAGGTTTTATTATCAAAGCTTCATTGGGCAAGCTAGAAGCTGATTGGCTGCCATGGACGATGATTGGTAAAACCTTTATACCAAAAGGTAAAAATAATTTGTTTGCTGTAACCACTTACAGGAGTTGTAAAGTCTCATGGTTTGCATTCTATACATTAAGGTGAAAAGCCTTCTGTGCTGCAGCAGCTCCCCAGAGACCCCCTTTTTTCTTACCTGAGCCCAATCGTTCCAGGGACGAGTGCAGCAGCTCCAGCCGATGTCTCGGGTCTTGATTGGATAGATTGATAGCAGCAGGAGCCATGGGCTCCCGGTGCTGTCAATCAAATCCAGTGACACTGGAGCCGGTGGGGAGGGCCATTGACGCAGACAGCAGGACTCAGGAGCGCGCCCGCACGGGTGACCCCATGGAAATTGGCTCTCTGTGGGGGCACCCGGTGAAGAGGAGGAGCCAGGAGTGCCGCGGGGGCACCCCAGAAGAAGAGGACCGGGGCCACTCCATGCAAAGCCCTTACACAGAGGAGGGAAGTATGACATGTTTGTTATTTAAAAAAAAAACGTAACCTTTACAACCACTTTAAAAAGTGTTAGCTGGAGTTCAACTGTAATCTATTGGTCAAGTCCACCTTAAACTACTAGTCTAATAGTACCCAGGGGCGGACTGACCATAAGAGCACTCAGGCACTGCCCGAGGGCCCTTGGCCAGTAGGGGGCCCCATGAGAGGCTCCTGGTACTTCAGTCCCAAGGAATCTGTGCTGATCCTAGAGCCCAGTGCCGGATCAAGTTCCAGCACTGAGCTCCGGGACCTGGCCTGACAGGGGCACGCTAGCATGGGCACTCAGGACACCTTTCCCACATCTGTAGGGGCGAACATATGTAATGTGGGCGCAGTGCAATAAGTAGGTGGTGTTTTGTTTGGCTTGAGTGTGGACAGGGACACGGGGGGGGCCCCATGATCTTCTATTGCCCAGGGGCCCCATGGGTTGTCAGTCCGCCCCTGATAGTACCCTCTCCCTTGACTGACAATGCAGTTGTCTAAAGGTGTCTCTGTTGCTGCTCCATCCAGGGTGGGGGTGCTCTAATAATACAAGAGGTGTGTTATTGGCCGGGTCACCACACGAAGATAAAGGAAAAAAGGCCTAAAAGAAAAACGAATGCAACCATCAGATCTAGTGATGGCTAAACTGCAATATAATATATTTTTGTTAATATTGATGTGCCTTTTTTTTTAATATTTCAGTGTTACAACCCATGCTAAACACCCCTGGGTGGGTAGCACGGTGGAGATGAAGACCACTGTTCTCCCACAGAGCAGAGTAGGATCTGCAGCGGTCCAACACGCCCCCCCCCCCTCCCCCAGCACAATTCTCCAATCAGCATGGCTTCTCCGACATGATTAGCATTGTGGATCGGAGCGCTGTGCAGGGGGCATGATGGACTGCTGGAGATCCAGACCTCTGCACTCCGGGAACAGCGGTCAGGCTCTCCTACGTGTTGCCAGCACAGGGATGTTTAGTATTGGCTGCAGCATAAGAACTTTAAATAAAAGTCTGATACGTACTTTACTTTTCAGGTAGCACGACTGCATTCCAATTTAAAAAAAAAGAGTTAAACTGGGTTTCTAAGCTGAAGTTAGAAATGGCAATTATTACATAGTTACACTGGCCCAGTTTGGACCAACGTAGCAATACATCATATACCATACCTGGCTAATGCCCCTGGAAGCTGGAAATCAATGTAGTAGGCAATGCTAATACAGCGATCTCCACTAGCTTCCAGGAAGACAGAAGGTTGCATCGCAGTTTTTCAACAAATGCAAAGCATTCTATGATTGGACGAGGTAGAGAGGTGGGGTGGTGACAGGGACGTGCAGTCAGGGGAGGCAGGTGAGGCAGAGCCTCACCTGCCATGAACATAAAAAAAAAGTCTTCAAGGGTCGTAGCCCGGAGAGACCCCACATTTAGAGGGTAGGTAGCTGAAGTCCTACCCCACCACTAGTCAAAATTTGGGGCTCCTATCATCTATGGTTCCGGAGATACGGGGCTCATTGCACAGAAGTTACATACAGAGCGGCCAGTTTGAATACAAGCTGACACACTGTGTTTGCAGCAGACGGAGAGGCTGAGCTCACAGTGCCTCTCCTCACTTCTTGTCAGAGGCACTGAGCTCAATGGATAGCTGGTAGCCTTGGACCAATGGTAAAGTACTGTTGGCCCAAGCTGTCCAATAAAAATGCTGCAGTGGAGGCACGCCTCACTGCAGTGTCATAGAAGGGGGCGTGTCTAAAAGAAAAATACTCCCTTCCAGCCCCGCCCTCTTAAATACAAGGAAAGAACATGGGGTTAGGTCTATAAGATTTACCCACAATCCCATGTTTTCCTCACACAGTTAAGAGGGAAAATGAGAATCTGCTGCTGCTGAAAAGGTACAAGCTAAATCATATATTATTATGCTATGTGTTATAAGATAATCAATTATTATTTATCTATTTACTGTGAAATTACTGGTTGGAAGTTATAACTTCAAATTTTAGTAATTTGTCCGTTAAGCCACCTGCCTGAGTCCAGTTTTTGAAAATACAGCAAATTACCTTAAAAACAATATATAATAATTATTTGTATATTACTTACTTATGGTAATTAACCCCTTGCCACCCAGGCCAATTCTGACACTTCTCTCCTACATGGAAAAATCATCATTTTTTTTTGCTAGAAAATTACTCAGAACCCCCAAATATTATATTTACTGTTTTAGCAGAGGCCCTAGGGCAGGGGTAGGGAACCTGCGGCTCTCCAGCTGTTGTAGAACTACATTTCCCATCATGCTTCTGGGAGTAATTGTATTTATCAGCCTTGCAATGCCTCATGGGAAATGTAGTTCTACAACAGCTGGAGAGCCGCAGGTTCCCTAACCCTGCCCTAGGGAATAAAATGGCGGTCGTTGCAACTTTTTATGTCACATGGTATTTGCGCAGCAATTTTTCAAATGCTTTTTTTTTTAAAAGAAACTGTTTCATAAATAAAAAATAAAAAAATCAGTAAAGTTAGCCCAATTTTTTAGTATAATGTGAAAGATGATGTTATGCCCAGTAAATAGATACCTAACATGTCACGCTTTAAAATTGCGCACACTTGTGGAATGGCACCAAACTTCAGTACTAAAGAATCTTCATAGACAACGCTTTTAAAATTTTTAGAGGTTAGCAGTTTAGAGTTACAGAGGAGGTCTAGCGCTAGAATTATTGCTCTCGCTCTAACGATCGTGGCGTATGTAGCCTGTGTATATCTGGCTCTGATACCAGCCAGTGCCACACCAGCCACTGACCTTACTGCACATACCTGGGTGGTGATGTCACAATCTTTACCTCGTCCAATCAGAGAACTCTTTGCATTCATTGAAAACAAGCAAGCATTCTCTGAATGATGCCTGTGCCAAGCAGGTGACCTCCTGTGTTCAGTAAGCAGCAGGGCAACCGCTCGGCACGGGACCCGGAAGCTAGTGAAGATCACTGGAGTAGCGGTGTAAAAGCGATGCCCCTTGGTAGCGGGAAGTCACTGTAGTAGGCACTGCGACAACCCCAGTACTACGGTCATTTCTGGTGGCTCCTGGGTTCTGTGTTCAATGGCTGCACTGCTGTTTACTAAACACGGAATGTCACACGCTCAGCATGGGCATCATTCATGGAAAACTTTGTATCTTTTCAATGGATTTAAAGCATTCTCTGATTGGACAAGGTAGAGATTGTGATGTCACCACCCCATCTTTCCATCTTGTTCAATTAGAGAACTCGCTCATCCATGTCTTTATGGACCCTGCTTTGTGCAGTGGTGGGCAGTCATGTTGGAACAGGAAGGGGCCATCCCCAAACTCTTCCCACAAAGTTGGGAGCATGAAATTGTCCAAAATGTCTTGGTATGCCAACGCCTTAAGAGGTCCCTTACTGGAACTAAGGGGCCAAGCCCAACCCCTGAAAAACAACCCCACACCATAAACCCCCCCCTCCACCAAATGATTTGGACGAGTGCACAAAGCAAGGTCCATAAAGACACGGATGAGCAAGTTTGGGGTGGAGGAACTTGATTGGCCTGCACAGAGTCCTGACCTCAACCAGATAGAACACCTTTGGGATGAATTAGATCGGAGACTGCAAACCAGGCCTTCTCGTCCAACATCAGTGCCTGACCTCACAAATGCCCTTCTGGAAGAACGCTAAACTCCTAAACCTTGTGAAAGTCTTCCCAGAAGAGGTGAAGCTGTTATAGCTGCAAAGGGTGAGCCAACTCAGTATTGAAGCTCCAAATTAAAGCAAATCTGTCTCTCCTGCGCTGTGCAATGGGCCTGGGGGGACTATTACTTTCCGTGGAGGTTAGACTGGGTGGCTGGTGCACGGCCTGCTGCCCTTGTCGACCTGGGGAAGTCCAGAATACTGAAACATGAAAGAATGATATAAGACGCATGGCCCGGCCCATTATCCTTAGTAAGGTATTTTTTATTAAATGACAGAAGTAAAAACGTACTCACATGTTTACAAATGTTTAAAATTCATGCATATCAATCCAGAGGAAAACACACGTGTCTCGGGTGGCTGGCAGTGGTGTGAATGGCTAACGTGTTTCGAGGAAAGTTCTCTTCATCAGAGCCTTAAAGGTCAAAGTCAGGTCTGCATGTTGTGCACTACATGGGAATGCGGCCTGGGGGGATATTCTCCTCCTCTTATGGGTAAGTCCTAGTTCATCATAGCTCTTGCTGCATGTGTCCAGCTAAAAGTGTCCTTCCCCTGGACTTACCCTTAAAGCGGAGTTCCACCCTAAAGTGGAACTTCCGCTTTAATGGAAGGTGACCCCCCGACATGCCACAATTGGCATGTCTTTTTTTTGGGGGGAGACCAGGGACCTTGTTTTCACAGGGTCCCAGGTCCACTTCATCCCCTGGTGCCGTGGCTCCAGGAAGGAAGTCCACCTTCCCCCCGTCACAGGTCCCAGAAGATGCAACGGCCAGTCACGAGACGCAGAGCTTTTTTGAAGTCAAAGCCGGGTGCCCACACTTATGATGCCCGCGCCACCGAGGGGAGGGGGCAAAGAGCGAGCCCTTGGGCGAGTGCATCACTGGAGCGAGGGACAGGTGAGTGTCCGATTATTAAAAGTCAGCAGTTACACTTTATGTAGCTGCTGATTTTTACATGGGTGGAACTGCGCTTTAAGAGGAGGAGAATATCCCCCCAGGCTGCATTCCCAAGTGGTGCACCACAAGCAGACCTGACTTTGACCTTTAAGGCTCTGATGAAGAGGACTTTCCTCAAAACGCGTTAGCCTTTCACACCACTACCAGCCACCTGGGACACGGGTGTTCTCCTCTGGATTGAAAATGAATGAATTTTAAACATTTGTAAACGTGAGTACGTTTTAACTTCTGTCATTTAACCACTTTCACACCGCGCACAGTACATTTACTGCGGCAGTGTGGACGTGTCCCGTGAATCGCAGTAAATAAACGGCGATTTGCGGAGTGGCAGCTAGGGGGCGCATGGCTCGGGAGGACCCGATGTCCGCCGGCGAGCCGCGATGAGCTGCCAGAGCAAAAGAACGGGGAACCGCCGATGTAAACACGGCGGTTTCCCGCTCTGTCAGTGGGGACGTAAGAGATCTACTGATCCCTGTCACTGGGATCAGTTAGATCTCTCATGCCCATAACAGCCCAACCCCCTCACAGTTAGAACACACCTAGGGAACACAGTTACCCCCTAGATCTCCCCCTGCAGGTTAACCCCTTCCCTCCCAATGACATTTATACAGTAATCAGTGGACATTTAAATTTCTGATCGCTACATAAATGTCATTGGTCCAAAAAAAGTGTCAAAAATGTCCGACATGTCCACCGCAATATCGCAGTCCCGATAAAAATCGCAGATCGCTGCCATTACTAGTAAAAAATAAAAAAATAATAAAAACCTCAGAAATTAATTCTCATCATTCGCCACTTTTGCGCAAACCTATCAAAAAAACAGCCGATTGCGATTTTTGTTACCAAAAATATGAGGAAGAATATAAATCGGCCAAAACCGATGAAAAAAAAAGTTTTTTTTATATTTTTTTTTGGATTTGTATTTTAGCAAAAAGTAAGAAATGTGGGTTTTTTTTGCAAAACTGTTGCTCTTCTTTCGTTTATAGCGGCGATCAGCAATGACAAAGAGGTGATCAAATACCACCAAAAGAAAGCTCAATTTGTGGGAAAAAAAGGACGCAAATTTCGTTCGGGTACAACGTTGCACGACCGCGCAATTGTCAGTTAAAGCGACGCAGTGCCGAATCGCAAAAAGTGCTCTGGTCCTAACATGGGAAATCCTTGGGCTGAAGTGGTTAAGCAACTGAAGGGCCACCATCAAAATATATGCAACTGGTAGGGCCACCATTGAAGTATGAGCAACTGATGAAGCCATAGTTTAAATATAGGCAACTGGTGGGGCCACCATTGAAGTATGAGCAACTGATGAAGCCATAGTTTAAATATAGGCAACTGGTGGGGCCACCATTGAAGTATGAGCAACTGATGAAGCCATATTTGATGAACGCCTACAAAAAAAATGCTAAAACCTTTCTAAAGTTTTTTAGTGTGCATGAAGCCTACGGAGCTCCAGTAGGTAGGTGAATTGGACCAACTTGCTGACCAGCTACATTATTTCCTTTCTTTTACAAGAGGCAACCACCAGCAACGAGGGGAAAAATTCCTAACGGTTGGCCAAAAACGAGTCAAGCTCCTAAAAATTAATATAGTTCTTTTTTTTGACCATAGATTTTTATTCGTGATGCGATGGGAATGGTAAACCAAACTTTCTTTAGTGGCTTTGTCTTGTTAGGATTTTCGAATGAACAGGTTTTACTTTCCTTAATGATCCTCACGATTTACACTATGATTCTTGTTGGAAACCTCACCATCTTTAGCGTCATCAAGATAGACATCCATCTTCACACACCTATGTACTTTTTCCTCAGTTACCTATCCATATTAGATGTCTGTTACTCTTCCGTTACCCTCCCGGCTATGTTGGTTATGGCGCTAACAGGCAACACAAGAGTGTCCTTCAACCTTTGCTTTACTCAGCTCTATTTTTTTGTTTCTCTTGGTGGGTCGGAATGTCTACTTCTGGCTGCCATGGCTTACGACCGATACGTGGCAATATGTGACCCTCTTTGCTACCCCGTAGTCATGAACAAGATACTCTGTTCCTATTTGGTTGGAGGATCTTGGTTTTTTGGATTCTTGAACTCTGTTCTTCACACCACATTGACATCTAAGCTGACTTTTTGTAGAGATCGGCGCGTGAACCACTTTTTCTGTGATGTTCCGCCCATGTTGAAGGCTTCTTGCGCCGATACTCACACCAGCCAAACGTTACTTTACATAGTCAGTGTTTTTCTTGGCATGACTCCTTTTGTGTTCGTCGTTGCTTCCTATACTCGGATCATTTCAACCATTTTGAAAATCCGCTCAGCCACGGGCAGAAAAAAGGCCTTCTCCACTTGCTCCTCCCACCTCATTGTGGTTTCGGTATTCTACGTGACTGCCAACTTCAACTACATTGGTCCGAAACCTGGGGAATCCTTTGATATCATACGACTATCTTCCATATTGTACAGCGTTCTCACCCCTCTGTTCAATCCCGTTACATACTGTCTGAGGAATCAAGAGGTGCAACGGGCCTTCAAGAAAGCATTTACCGGGAAATATTCTGCTTTGAAATGAAAATTGTGGGGGTCATGAAAATAACATTTGTAAATGTGAAGAATTCGATTTTTTTCAAAGCCCAACTCCCCCCTCGGTGATCCTCCTTTCTTTGAGGCCTCCAAACTCTTGCCCCCTCAAAACTGATTTTTTTTTTTTGACACCCCCTCTAACACATCCTGCCTGGTGTAATGTTTTCCTTACTTTGGAGTGATATTAAAGGCTTTAAAAAATAAATAAATAAAAAAATAACAAACATGTTATACTTACCTGTCCTGTGTAATGGTTTTGCAGAGAGCCACCACCGATCCTCCTCTTTTAGGGTCCCCCGCCAATACTCCTGGCTCCTCCCTCCTGCCGAGCGCCCCTAGAGCAGTGGTTCTCAACTCCGGTCCCCGGGACCCACCAACAGGCCAGATTTTAAGTATTACCTTGGGGAGATGCAGACCAGAATACTGCAATCACTGAGCAGCAAATTATATCACCTGTGATGTATTTCAGTTATCCTGCAAACCTGGCCTGTTGGGGGGTCCCGAGGACTGGAGTTGAGAACCACTGCCCTAGAGGATGCAGCTTGCAATGGGGGGCACCCAAGCAGGCTTGCTCCTGTGCCACGGGTTTTAGACATGTGCAATTTGTTTCGTTCCAAATTAGTTTTCAACAAATTTGTTAATTCGTAAATATCCAAATTAACAAAAGCCTGTTTAACATATTTTTACGAATATTCGAAAAATTCATAAATTTGTAAATTCGAAAATTTATAAATTCGTAAATTCATAAGTTCGTAAATTCAAAAATTCATAAATTTGGAAATTCAGAAATTCAGAAATTTGAAGATTCATAAGTTCGTAAATTCGAAAATTCATAAATTCGAAAATTCATAAATTCGGAAATTTGAAGATTCATAAATTCAGAAATCCAAAAATCTGAAATAACTAACTAATAATAACTTTACTATTACTAACTATTAAATTATAGGTATTGGAATTTCCTTTCAAATTTGGCTGTTAGTGAACGTAATGAATATGAATTTATCCAAAATTACGAATTATTAGAAATAACGAATGCCGCATCTAAATGAATGGAACGTAACAAATTAATAATAATAAATAACAATAATTATAATAATGAAAAAGGTTTTTTTTTATTATTTATTATTAATTTGTTCCGTTTCATTTGCTTAGATGCGGCATTCATTATTTTGCATGATTCGGAACTTCGGATAAATTCGTATTCATTATGTCCACTAACAGCCGAATTTGAAAGGAAATTCCAAAACCTATAATTTAATAGTTCGTTATTATTAGTTAATTGGTTATTCAGAGTTTTCGTTCTTTAGAATTTTCAGATTTTCTTTCTCATTTTCGGATTTCTAATTCACGAAGTGCGATCATAACGAATGACCCAAAAAATGGGGAAAAAAAAAAACGGAAAGAAAAGAAAACGAACACAATTTTCAGCAATGCACATGTCTAGCGGCTTTATGTGTCCATTCACACACAGAGCCGCGTCTCAGCCCCGTTCCCTCTCTCTCCTCATTGGCTCACTGGCTGTGATTGAAAGTAGCCAATGGCTCCCATTGCTGTCTCAGCCAATGAGAAGGAAGAGTCCCCCCGGAGAGCGGAGGCTCTCGTGCACATCACTCGATCGCAATGGGGCTCAGGTAAGTATTGGGGTTGGGGGGGGGGCTGCTGCACAAAGAAGGTTTTTTTTACCTTCATGCATTGAACGCATGAAGGTAAAAAACCTTGAGCCTTTAGAACCACTTTAACCACTTAAGGACCGGAAGGATTTCCCACGTTAGGACCAGAGCACTTTTTGCGATTCGGTGCTGCGTCGCTTTAACTGACAATTGCGCGGTCGTGCGACGTTGTACCCAAACAAAATTTGTGTCCTTTTTCTCCCACAAATAGAGCTTTCTTTTGGGGGTATTTGATTCCCTCTGCGTCATTTCTGATCACCGCTATAAACATAAAAAGAGCTACAATTTTGAAAAAAAAAAAACAGTATTTCTTACTTTTTGCTAAAATACAAATCCAAAAATAAACGATATATATATATATTAAAAAACAAATTGATTCATCGGTTTTGGCCGATTTATACTCTTCCTCATATTTTTCGTAAAAAACCCCGCAATCAGCATATATTGATTGGTTTGCGCAAAAGTTGCCGCATTTACAAACCATGAGAATTAATTTCTGGCGTTTTTACAATTTTTTTATTTTTCCTGGTAATGGCAGCGATCTGTGATTTTTATTGGGACTGCGATATTGCAGCGGACTTTTTTGGTGACTGGGTAGGGGTACTATGTACCTGATACCCATTCACATGGGGGGGTAGATCTGGGGGCCCCCTTTTTAAAGGGGGCTCCCAGATTCCGGTAAACCCCCCCACCCGCAGACCCCGACAACCCTGGGCTGAGGTCCTTGTCCCCGATGGGGATAAGGTGCTTTGGCGTGGGGGGCACAGAGCACCCCCTGCCCCAAAGCATCCAGCACCCCATAGCCTGGTATGGTCCCCCCCCCCCTCCAGTTCCTGACCTGCCAGGCTGCGTGCTCGGATAAGGGTCTGGTATGGATTTTGGGGGGGCCCACGCCAGATTCATTTGAATGGACTGGGGGGGGGGGAGGGACCCCATGCCATTTTTTTAACATTTTTCTATTGCCGGGCAATTGCCGGCATGGTTTTCATTGCATCCGTTAGTGGGAGGCCCGCCAACAGATGATGACTCATGGTTGTTAAGGATGCCGGCGGCCAACTTCCCGGCCCACTCCTTAACAACCAGCTATTTCTTCACACAGAATTCGAATCGGTCGATCATTTTTCGACGATCGGAATTCTAATCGTTCTGAAAAGTTGGAATTCGTTAGAAAATTAATAAATGAAACAAATTTTAACAAAATGTAATGAAAACTAAACAAAACTAGTTCCGAAACCAAACTAAACGAATTCCATAATGAAACTAATAATATAACAAGTCTATCCGAAACCAAACAAAAAACATTTTTCTGTTATGCACATGTCTGGTAGTCACCTTCTCTATAAGACTTGGTAGAAGGAATCTAAAAACTCTATTCCAGAAGATTCTCCGTTTCCAATACCTCCGGTGGTGGAATGTCTCTCAGCATCATCACATCCAATCTAGGGCTTTGGGCCCTGCATCAATCTTGAGGTTTGGACCTTCTATATCCTCCACACCTAAAAGAGCAGCCAACCCTTGCACTGTGGATGGAGCCTCACTACAAGGGATCATTTTTTTAATGTTTCCAGGAGTTGGGCTTTAAAGTGGTAGAAAACCCTCCTATAATTTTCAGGCAAGGAAGCTGCCATCTTGGCCTCTGTTTAATCTACAACTGCCATGATACTGCACATGTGATCAGCTATGACACCAGCCATTGGATGGTTTGACAGTTTGGTTTAACCACTTCCCGACCGTGCGCCATGTTTTCACGGCGGCAGTCGGGATGCTGAGCACGAATCGCCGTAAATAAGCGGCGATCTGCAATCAGCCACCAGGGGGCGCAACGCACTCCTGGGGAGTGTGCCCGCGGCTCGGGCGGCCCCGATGTCCGCCGGCGAGCCGCGATGAGCAGCTACAGGGAAAGAACGGGGAACCGCCGATGTAAACAGGGCGGTTCCCCGCTCTGTTAGTAGGGGCATGGGTGATCTACTGATCCCTGTCACTGGCATTAGTTAGATCTCTCATGCCCATGTTAGCCCAACCCCCCCACAGTTAGAACTCCCAGGGAACACAGTTAACCCCTAGCTCCCCCCCCCCAGGTTAACCCCTTCACTGCCAATGACATTTATACAGTAATCAGTGGACATTTAAATTTCTGATCGCTAAATAAATGTCATTGGTCCCAAAAAAGTGTCAAAAATGTCCGACATATCCGCCCCAATATCGCAGTACCGCTAAAAATCGCAGATCACCGCCATTACTATTAAAAAATAAAAAAATAAATAAAAACCCCAGAAATGAATTCTCATCATCCGTAAACGCGGCCACTTTTGCGCAAACCAATCAATAAACGCCGATTGCGATTTTTTTTTATCACAAATATGAAGAATTATATAAATCGGCCAAAAACGGTGAAAACAAATGTTTTTTTATATTTTTTTTTTTGGATTTGAATTTTAGCAAAAAGTAAGAAATTTGGGGTTTTTTTGCAAAATGGTCGCTCTTCTTTTGTTTATAGCGGCGATCAGAAATGACGCAGTGGCGATCAAATACCACCAAAAGAAAGCTCTATTTGTGGGAAAAAAAGGACGCAAATTTTGTTTGGGTGCAACGTCGCACGACCGCGCAATTGTCAGTTAAAGCGACGCAGCGCCGAATCGCAAAAAGTGCTCTGGTCCTAAAGCTGGAAATCCTTCCGGTTGGTAAGTGGTTAAAGCACAACCAATGGGAGTGTTACATTTCCGGCACGTAACTGCTTTTCAAACTGTTAAATGGATGGGTTTACTACCGCTTTAAATATGAAGGTAACGCTGTGATCCTTAATATGCGTTTTTTTGGGGTTTTTTTTATACACTTCACAAATATTTGAGGTTTAAATGTTGCAAATATCAGAATTTTTTGGCAATGTCTAAATATTCTTGCCTTGCCTCAATTACAGTGAGATGCGATCTTTATTAACACAAATGCATATAAAAATGTATACAATGGACACGCCAGGATACTAAAAGTAATGAGAATTCTATAAAATTTTCTTGAATGTTATACAATTTTTTTGTACAAAAATCTTGAATAGATTTATTGAAAAAGAAAAATATTTTACAGATCGTATTGATAAGGATGTATGATGGGTATGACGCACGGTTCAGGTTAGTAGTCCTGAGTTTCCTCCATAGGTCCGCTCTTCTCACTGTTGCTGAGGTCCCTCAATGGGTTTGAATCGCAGTAAAATTACAGGTAAGGAATTTCCATAAATCTGACCTCCAGTCTTCCCTTCAGCAGGCTCCTCTCCTGTACTGCAATTGCTAATTCTGCACACTGTAAGGCGGCCTTTCTCAAGCTTTTCAACACCGAGGATCCTCCGGTCTCGGGGAACCCCTGCTAAAAATTAAAAATCTACAACTCATGATACATTAGTGTGATGGTCAATGGGAAGAATGCTCCTTACACTTGTGGTCAATGGGAAGAATGCTCCTTACACTTGTGGTCAATGGGAAGAATGCTCCTCACACTTGTGGTCAATGGGAAGAATGCTCCTTACACTTGTGGTCATTGGGAAGAATTACCCCCTTACAGATAGCTAAAAAGATCAATGGTGTCATTGGGAATTTATCTGAGAGGTAGAAATTGACCATTGCTCAAGGAACCCCTAGCAACCTCTGGAGGAACCCTAGGGTTCCATGGAACTCTGGTTGAGAAACCCTGCTGTAAGCTTCTCACAATGGGCATCAAAAACTGCAGCAAGTCAGACAGAATCCCACCTCATTTCCTGGCTGAAGTACGTCCAGCACCATCCACCCCCTCTGTCCCTGGTCTGCCCCTTTCATTCAGTGGGTTTCAATTATGGAGTCTCAGCATCACATTTAGTTACCTATGCAATTGCAGCCTTCCTAGGAACACCACTCCTCCAGACCGATATCCACCATCCAAAGCATCTTAATGTAACTTCTCCCAGCATTCAGTGCACTGCTTGCATCAGAAAGGAGGGCTCTTAAGGGGAGTGCTGAGGCAGGAAAGGTATTCAAGAAGCGATGTACAGTGCCTTGAAAAAGTATTCATACCCCTTGAAATTCCCCACATTTTCTCACGTTACAACCAAAAATGTAAATGTATTTTATTGGGATTTTATGTGATGGACGACACAAAGTGGCTCATAATTGTGAATTGGAAGGAAAATGATAAATGATACAAATAAATCTGTGAAAAGTGTGGGGGGCATTTGTATGGCGCCCCCCGGAGTCAATACTTTGTAGAACCGCCTTTCCCTGCAATTACAGCTGCAAGTCTTTTTGGGGAAGTCTCTGCCAGCTTTGCCCATCTAGAGAGGACATTTCTGCCCATTCTTCTTTATAGAATCCCCTAAGCTCTGTCAGATTGGATGGAGAGCGTCTGTGATCAGCAATTTTCAAGTCTTGCCACAGATTCTCAATGGGATTTAGGTCTGGACTGTGACTGAGCCATTCTAACCCATGAATGTGCTTTGATCTAAACCATTCCATTGTAGCTCTGGCTGGATGTTTAGGGTCGTTGTCCTGCTGGTCTAAAGTTAGCAGACTCTAACGGGTTTCTCCTAAGATTGCCCTGTATTTGGCTCCATCCATCTTCCCATCAACTCTGACCAGCTTCCCTGTCCCTGCTGAAGAAAAGCATCCCCACACCATGAAGCTGCCACCATCATGTTTCACAGTGGGGATGGTGTGTTAAGGGTGATGTGCAGTGTTAGTTTTGCTTTTAGACCAAAAAGTTCAATGTTGGTTTCATCTAAGCAGAGCCCCTTCTTCCACGTTTGCTGTGTCCCCCACATGGCTTCTCACAAACTACAAATGGGACTTCTTATGGTTTTCTTTCACCAATGGCTTTTTTCTTGCCACTCTTCCATAAAGGGCAGATTTGTGGAGAGCACGACTAATAGTTGTCCTGTGGACAGATTCTCCCCCCTGAGCTGTGGATCTCTGCAGCTCATCCAGAGTTACCATGGACCTCTTGGCTGCTTCTCTGATGAATGTCCTCCTTGCCCGGCCGGTCAGTTTAGGTGAACGGCCATGTCTTGGTAGGTTTGCAGTTGTGCCATACTCTTTCCATTTTCCGATGATGGATTGAACAGAGCTCTGTGAGAGGTTCAAAGATTGGGATATTTTTTTTATCACCTAACCCTGCTTTATTCTTCTCCACAACTTTATCTCTGACCTGTCTGGTGTGTTCCTTGGCCTTCATGATGCTGTTTGTTCACTAAGGGTCTCTAACAAACCTCTGAGGGCTTCACAGAACAGCTGTATTTATACTGAGATTAAATGACACACAGGGGGGCTCTATTTACTAATTAAGTGACTTCTGAAGGCAATTGGTTCTATCAGATTTTAGTTAGGGGTATCAGAGTAAAGGGGGCACCATACAAATGCCCCCCACACTTTTCACAGATTTATTTGTATCATTTTCCTTCCATTTCACAATTATGAGCCACTTTGTGTCGGTCTATCACATAAAACTCCAGTAAAATACAATTACGTTTTTTGGTTGTAACCTGACAACACGTGGGGAATTTCAAAGGGGTATGAATACTTTTTCCAGGCACTGTACAGCACTCTGTTGATTCCTCTCATCAACCATGATCTGCCTACATTGCATAGGGAAGCCCAGAGGCTCAGCGATAACCTCATTGGGTCTAGGTATAAGGTGTGTAGGGGAAACAAAAACGTTCAATTTACAGAAAAAAAAATGATCGGCTTCACCAGATAAGCAGCGTTAATTTCGTCACGAAAACGTTTTCGTCAAAGATTTCGTCAGCGGCATTTTCACAGTGACGAAAACTATGAGGAAAAATCGATCCTTTTTCTATAACGAATGAAAACGAGGCTAAAATGTGAGGCAAGGGACGTTTATCCTTGTGAACCAACTTCCGTTTTTTCATGGAGCTCCGCCTACTTCCGCAATCCTTTCCCAGCAAGCAAGCGCACCGTGAGTGAGAGCAGCACAAGCTGAGGCCTCCTGAGTTCCGACTCCTGGCGAGACGACCGCGCCACCAGGCACTTAGAGCAGAGCAGGCCGAGTACAGTTGTGGTGCTGTACATTACAATTACAGCAGGCCAGGGGCCTCATCTCCCCTCAGACCACCGTCTGTCCAGAGCGCACTGTGCAACTGAGCATTACAGGCCTCCTCCTCCGACCACTGGTAGTGGCATCCTGGCAGGGTCGGCCCTACCATGGGTCCCAGTGGGTCCATTGGACCCAGGCAGCACTTTGAGAGGGGCAGCAAACTGAACCACAGACGCCCAGGGCCGGATTAAGAGCATCATGGGCCTGGTGCTGAGGATTTTGGTGGGGCCTTTTTATGGAAATAAATAAAATGAAAATGCAAACAATTTTTTTGTTAAAACAAATTAAATAGACTGCCACAATTTGCATATCAGTCATGTGTACACTGTATACAGAGCATGGCTGGGCAATATTAGTGACTCCCTCACACCATTGGGCTGGGCCTATCTTAAGGAAGGGGCCTGGAGCTGCAGCTCCAATAGCCCCTATGTTAATCTGGCCCTGCGGACGCCTCTCCTTCTCTTCTATTCACCCAGAAAATTGACTACCAAGATTTTTTCATAGCAGTTTTGTGTGTCATGGCGACAACTGCCCCCCCGGGCCGCTCCGCCTGCCCCTATACTATCCTAGCCTGCCATTATACTTCCCTAGCCCTCCCTTATACTACCCTAGCCCGCCCTTATACTACCCCAGCCCTCCCTTATACTACCCTAGCCCGCCCTTATACTACCCCAGCCCTCCCTTATACTACACTAGCCCGCCCTTATACTACCCCAGCCCTCCTTTATACTACCCTAGCCCGCCCTTATACTACCCTAGCCCTCCCTTATACTACCCTAGCCCGCCCCTTGGAATCGAACATAATGGCATGTCATCATAGGTGTGCGCAGCCTATTGCATTAGGGTGCGCACCACAAGGTGCAAACAAACGTGAGTGTGTGTATATATGTCAGATCGGTGTCAGTAGTTTATTTTTAACTAATTGTATCTTTTTACAATTTTATCATTACAATTTTTTTTTTTTTTTTACAATATTATATATATTTTATCTTTACAATTTTATTTAGGAGCACTGCTGGGGGGGGGGGGCTTTGATGAAATATCAGGGGTCTAAACAGACCCCTGATGTCTCACTTTTTAGACAGAAAAAGGGACTGAGGACAGAGATTCCCCAGTCTCTTTCTCTGCAACCAGGCAGCAGGGGGGATCTGCACAGTGCAGGGTGATTAGGGTGTGCCCAGGCACATCTGCCACCCTATGTGCGCACGCCTATGTAGGTCATATCATTTTGCATATAGACAAGGTGCTGTTGCATGTAAATCTGACTTCCTGATACATTTAATTTTAGTTGTAATGATCATGATATAAAATAATGGATGTGGGGGCCTTTTGGTGGGCGTGACTTTTTTTTTTTTGGGGAGAGGGGGCAGCATTTCATCCTTGGACCCAGGCAGCACAATGCCTTGGGCCAGCCCTGCATCCAGGGCACTGTGGATTACAGGCCATCCCTCAGACCACCATCCAGCACTCTGCAGCAGCACAGGTCTCCTCGGACCACCGTCCGGGGCACTGTGCCACATTACAAGCCTCCTCAGTCTGTCCAGAGCGGCTAAATCTGTAAGTTTGTTCAAACCTTAATACCATAAATAACAACATATCAGATTTTTTTTTTTATTCCAGGAGTATGTACTGAGTTTGGAAATTCTAGAGAAATGCTTAAATAATGCATCAATTAACTAAACCCATTCGATTTTAGTTGACTAAAATTATTTTACTCAACTAAAATGCACTGGAGATTTTAGTCGACTAAAATACGATGACTGAAATGGGACTAAAACTAAAATGGCATTTTAGTCCTAAGACTAAAACTAAATTGAAATTTGCTGCCAAAATTAACACTGCAGATAAGGCTACATTTACCTGGGCGAATAAAAGCGCCGGAGGGCAGAATCAGTGGATTATTGGCAGCAGTTATAAGCACTGCTTGCACTCACTGTGTGTGACCAGCGAAAACTGTCAGCGGTGGCGGTCAGTTTTGCATGCTATACAGATCAGCGGTCAGCGTTTCTGCAGGGTTCTGGCTGCAGCCAACCGGCCGGTATGTATGAGGCCATAGCACAGAGTGTTGCTGCTAAATGCAGCCTCAATGCAGAAAATGATCTGCAAATATGCGCCCATGTGAATGTAGCCAAAGGAGGGAAAGAAGACTGTCAGCATAAGTTAGAGAGGAGCGGGAGGGAGGAGGTGGTAAAAATAAAGTTTCATCCCGGAGTGGGGCTTCAAATGAGCTTTCTCAGACATGACAACTAATCACTGTTAATGACAGTGGCGGCCCGTCCATTGGGGGCGCATGGGCACCGCCCTCCCATCCATGCGTTTGGCCCCGTAATCTACATGCAGGGCGCTGAATGCATGGATTCCAATTGGGGGGGGGGTTTATGAATCACATGCTTAGAGCCAAGGACTCTAATTGGCTTCAAAAAAGGGTGGGTGGGGCGCAGAGCACTGCATCCTGAGCCCACCCAGTTGTGTCACAATAGCAAATGAATATTCACTACTTTCACACTGATCCTCCTTCCTCCTCCCGGCCAATCAGGAAGCGGGTCCTGAGACCCCTAACCCGATTTGCTGAAAGGACAGGCGATCCTATTGGACGCCTAGGAGGAGGAGGGAGGAGATGCACGGCAGAAGCTGCCGTCATGCAGAGGAGGAGGAGACACCCGCCCTCCACCAGTAGGAGCGCTGCCCGCCCGGAAAACTAGATGGGGTAAGTGCGGAGCTGGATGACCGATGGACCGTGAGACCACCGGGGGGGGGGTACAGGTGACCCAACCAAGCAGGAGAGAGGGTGGGGGGCTTGCCACCAACCAACCGGGGGGAGGGGTTGTTTGCCACCCAAAGAAAAAAAAACAACAGCCGACACTGGTTAATGATGAATTCCAGAAAAAGACTGAGTAGTCCATCGAGTCTGCCCCCTTTTTTATTTATTTTTTTCACAATAACCGTGTTGTCTGACTATAGATTTAGGTTTATCCCAAGCATGTGTGAAGCCATTTACTGTTGACTGTCTCACAACCTCTGTTGGTAGTTTATTCCAATCATCAACCACCCTTTCAGTAAAATAATACTTTCTAAGATTAGTTTTGAACTTCCCTCCAGTTAGTTTGAGGTCCCCGTGTTCTTGATTTTGGTTTCATATTGAAAAGACCGCCCTCCTGAACCTTATTCACCCCCTTGATGTATTTAAAGTTTTCAATCGATGTCTCCCCTCCCCCTTCTTTCCTCCAGACTGTACATATTAAGTTCCTGAAGTCGCTCTCGATAGGTTTTATCCCCCAGACCTTTCACCATTTTTGTTACCCGTCTCTGAACTCGTTCTATCTTATCAATATCTTTTTGTAAGTGAGGTCTTACTAAAGATCTATATAGAGGAATCAGAACCTCCTTCCTCCTGCTGGTGACCCCTCTAGTGATATAAAGATCTATATAGAGGAATCAGAACCTCCTTCCTCCTGCTGGTGACCCCTCTAGTGACAAAAATCTAGATAGAGGAATCAGAACCTCCTTCCTCCAGCTGGTGACCCCTCTAGTGATATGAAGATCTATATAGAGGAATCAGGACCGCCTTCCTCCTGCTGGTGACCCCTCTAGTGATATAAAGATCTATATAGAGGAATCAGAACCTCCTTCCTCCTGCTGGTGACCCCTCTACTGATATAAAGATCTATATAGAGGAATCAGGACCTCCTTCCTCCTGCTGGTGACCCCTCTAGTGATATAAAGATCTATTTAGAGGAATCAGGAGCTCCTTCCTCCTGCTGGTGACCCCTCTAGTGATATAAAGATCTATATAGAGGAATCAGAACCTCCTTCCTCCTGCTGGTGACCCATCTACTGATATAAAGATCTATATAGAGGAATCAGAACCTCCTTCCTCCTCCTGGTGACCCCTCTAGTGATATAAAGATCTATATAGAGGAATCAGAACCTCCTCCCTCCTGCTGGTGACCCCTCTAGTTATATAAAGATCTATATAGAGGAATCAGAACCTCCTCCCTCCAGCTGGTGACCCCTCTAGTGATATAAAGATCTATATAGAGGAATCAGGACCCCCTTCCTCCTGGTGGTGACCCCTCTAGTGATATAAAGATCTATATAGAGGAATCAGAACCTACTTCCTCCTGCTGGTGACCCCTCTAGTGATATAAAGATCTATATAGAGGAATCAGAACCTCCTTCCTCCTGCTGGTGACCCCTCTAGTGATATAAAGATCTATATAGAGGAATCAGGGCCCCCTTCCTCCTGCCGGTGACCCCTCTAGTGATATAGAGATCTATATAGAGGAATCAGAACCTCCTTCCTCCTGCCGGTGACCCCTCTAGTGATATAAAGATCTATATAGAGGAATCAGCGCCCCCTTCCTCCTGCCGGTGACCCCTCTAGTGATATAAAGATCTATATAGAGGAATCAGGACCCCCTTCCTCCTGCCGGTGACCCCTCTAGTGATATAAAGATCTATATAGAGGAATCAGAACCTCCTTCCTCCTGCTGGTGATCCCTCTACTGATATAAATATCTATATAGAGGAATCAGAACCTCCTTCCTCCTGCTGGTGACCCCTCTACTGATATAAAGATCTATATAGAGGAATCAGAACCTCATTCCTCCTGCTGGTGATCCCTCTACTGATATAAAGATCTATATAGAGGAATCAGGACCTCCTTCCTCCAGCTGGTGACCCCTCTAGTGATATGAAGATCTATATAGAGGAATCAGAACCTCCTTCCTCCTGCTGGTGACCCCTCTACTGATATAAAGATCTATATAGAGGAATCAGAACCTCCTTCCTCCAGCTGGTGACCCCTCTAGTGATATAAAGATCTATATAGAGGAATCAGAACCTCCTTCCTCCTGCTGGTGACCCCTCTAGTGATATAAAGATCTATATAGAGGAATCAGGGCCTCCTTCCTCCTGCTGGGGACCCCTCTAGTGATATAAAGATCTATATAGAGGAATCAGAACCTCCTTCCTTCTGCTGGTGACCCCTCTACTGATATAAAGATCTATATAGAGGAATCAGAACCTCCTTCCTCCTGCTGGTGATCCCTCTACTGATACATAACAAAATTGTATTTGCTTTTCCCACTGCCTGGTCACACTGTTTGCTCATTTTGCAATCATCTGAAATAAGCACCCCGAAATCTTTTTCTTCTGTAGTGCTGGCTAACACTGTACCCCCAATGCTGTGCTTTCTAAGGGGATTCTTCTTCCCTAGATGCATTATTTTACATTTAGAAATATTGAACTGCAGTCTCCACTGCTTTGACCAATCTTCCAGCAATGCCAAATCATGTTCGCCTGTGCCAATTAGGCAAATTCCCGTATTCAGCAAACAATAAGGTAGCTGCTTGGCATGGGACCCAGAAGGTAGTGGAGGTCACTGTAGTAGTAGCAGTGTCTATTACAGTGATGCCCAGCTTTTAGAAGAATCCCCCTGGTATGGTATCCCCCTAGTAATTACTATGTCTACAACTCATGATACATTAGTGCTCTTTACACTTGTGGTCATTGGGAAGAATTACTCCATTACAGATAGCTAGAAAGATCAATGTCATTGGGAATTTATCTGAGAGGTAGAAATTGCTCAAGGAACCCCTAGCGACCTCTGGAGCAGGGATCTTCAACTTTCTGAACAAAGAGCTGGTTTACGGTCCTTTAGACTTTAGGAGGGGGCCGAACTGTGGCTAACGGGAGTAGAAAATGTCCCAGTATCATTTGGAGTAAGCAATGCCCACTCTTTGTTGTCATTGGTAGGAATTGTGTTACATCATTGGTGTCATTGGGAGGAATTGTGCCCCAGTATTTGTGTAATTGGGAGGAATTGTGCCCCAACATTGGTGTCATTGGGAGGAATAGTGCCCCATCATTGGTGTCAATGGGAGGAATTGTGCCCTAACATTGGTGTCATTAGGAGGAATAGTGCCCCATCATTGGTGTCATTGGGAGGAATTGTGCCCCAACATTGGTGTCATTGGGAAGAATAGTGCCCCATCATTGGTGTCATTGGTAGGAACTGTGTCGCATCATTGGTGTCATTGGGAGGAATTGTGCCCCAACATTGGGAGGAATTGTGCCCCAATGTTGGTGTCATTGGGAGGAATTGTGCTCCAATTTTGGTGTCATTGGGAGGAGTCGTGTCCCATCATTGGTGTCATTGAGAGAAATTGTGCCCCATCGCTGGTGTCATTGGGCCTCATCATTGGTGTCATTGGGAGGAATTGTGCTCCATTGCTGGTGTCAGTAAATAAAATAGTACCCCAAGGGCCAGATAAAAGCAGGCAAAGGGCCACATCAGGCCCCCAGGCTGCAGTTTGGAGACCATTGCTCTGGAGGAACCTTAGGGATCCATTGAACCCTGGTATATACATACATACATTAGTTCAAGCTATGTAACCATCTAAAAATATCCATACGTGAAAATCATCTACAAAGGCAGGATTTGTTCTCACATAGGCTAGCTGTCCATCTCTTTTTGTTCTTCCTTGGAGGGGCTTCCAAGCACAAAACTTCTGTTGAAAGATCAAAGCATGGAAAGCAGCACAGAGTTTTAAAGCCTCCAAGCACCCAAATGAAAACGAACTTTGACTAGTAATAGCTAAAACTTTGCATAACCAAGACCCTTCATTTTCCTTAGAGCGCTTTTAAAATCCTTATTCCTCAGTGTATAGATGATGGGGTTCAGGGTGGGGGTAATTACAGCATAAAACACAGGAACCAGCTCCTCTTCTTCCGATGAATATTTAGATGTGGGCTTCAAATACGCGGAGAAAGAAGTTGCGAAGAACAAGGTCACAACAATGAGATGAGATGTACAAGTGGAGAAGGCCTTTTGCTGTCCTTCTTTAGATCTGATCTTTAGTATGGTGGAAATGATGTTAATGTACGATATTAAAGTCAACAGGAAAGATCCATAGCCATAAGCACCGCCAACGACGAATAGGACAATCTCAGCAGGCACAGTTTGACCACAGGCCACCTTCAGCAAGGGTGGGATGTCACAAAAGAACTGATTTATCTTGTTTGAAGAGCAAAACTTAAGGTGAAAAGTACAAGTATGGATCATAGAGTTTACAAACCCACTAAACCAGGAGCAAGCAGTCAATGTGACACATTTACGTCTGTCCATGATCATCGCATAATGCAATGGATGGCAGATGGCTACATATCGGTCGTAAGCCATGACGGCTAGCAAGGTGCACTCAATACTGCCCAGGGCTATGAAAAAATACACTTGGGCAGCACAAGCCATGAAGGAGATGGAACTGGTCTTCAAGAGAAAATTAAGAAGCATTTTAGGAATGGTCACCGAGGTATAAAAGATCTCCAGAAGGGACAGGTTGCCGAGGAAGAAATACATGGGAGTGTGGAGCTTGGCGCTAAAGGTAGTTGTGACGAGGATAAGAGCATTTCCTAGGAGAGTCGATATGTAAAATATAAAAAAAACACAAAATAGAGCAATCTGTACAGAGACCAAGGCTGGAAATCCAAGGAGGATGAACTCTGTCACTGCACTGGTATTCATCATTGCAATACTAAAATTACAACAACATGCTGAAATGGAAAAACGAGATCAAGGAACATGAGATAGACAGGAGTTTTGACAAGAGGGAAGTCCCCCCACTTTTGAAATCCCCCTTTTCCTCCTAAGGAGGTGTGCATACTTTGTTCTCTTTTCCTACTTACCTTCTTTTGGAAGTCTAATGGCCGGTCATGTGACACGTTGGGTCCTCTTCCTCTCCCAATTTCCTCCAGTGGTGGCAAATAAATGACGCCCTGCCTTTATAGTGTCCTCAGTCTTCGGGGTTAAAGGATGCTCAGCTCCAGACTGGAGGTGAGTATTGCAGTCTAAGACCCTTCTTTTATATTATTCATTTCCTGAAGGGCCCGTTAACCCTTTAATGCCTGCATATAAAAGAAATCTTAAAGGGTCAGTCCACCTTTTCACAAAACAACAAAAAAGTTGAACTCACAGCATCCTTCCCACGCCCTGAGTTTCCTCTGCATTCGGGTGATTATCTTCCGCTGAGGTCCAGGCATTTGAAAAACACTTTTCTGCACCCTTCTTCCTTCCGGGATAAACAAAGGGGCCTCAAAGAGATTCTCATCATTCAGCACGATCACGATTTTGCACTAACCAATGCCCATTCAGCATTGCAAGCAGGGGCGTAACGATAGGGGTTGCAGTTGCAACCGGGCCCCATGGTCCAGGGGGCCCATGTGCCTCCCTTGTACACCTGAATAGGAGGGATGGCGGGGGTGGCATTTAGAGGACCCAATCTCCTCCATTTTCCTCTATCCAGTTTACTTGTCTTCTGCTGTTCCCAGGGCCCCTGTGTGCTACCCTGGTCACCCTTGGGCCTGCTGCAGAACTTGTGAAAGGGCCCCACTGCAGTACCGTAATAAAGGGACCCACAATGGGAGTAAAGGGCCCCAGGATCAGTGGGAAGAGGGAAGGGCCCTGGCCAGGGATCAGGGGGCCCTTCATAATTTCTTGCACCGGGGCCCTGAAGGTTCTAGTTACGCCTCTGATTGCAAGCATAATTTTTCAAATACCCCGGACCCCTACACCAGCTGGTATGGACAGCAGAAGATAACTATTCAGGCTGGGTTCACGCTGCCGTACAAAGCGGCTCACAGCAGAGGTCCGGTACGCCCTATGTTCTCCTCTTCAGGTCCGAATTCAGTTCGAATTTTTGCCTGACCTGAAACGGACCAGAAGATGCACAGGACTCCTGTGCAATTTGCAGCCAAGAGACGGTCACAATCTCCTGAAATGCGAATTGGATGTGGAGAAACCCACAACCAATTCACAATAGTGTGAACCCAGCCCCATGGAGATCGGTGCAGCAGGGACTGGAGGTGTGGGGAAGGTGTTGTGGGTTAGTTCACCTTTTTGTTTTATCCAGGTAAATTATACCTTTTTTTCAGGATAAATTGGGCCTTCAGTTGGTGGTAAAGGTTAATGATACCCTCTCCTATTTTATTACCAAAGAAAATCTGGTCTACAATAGTTTAAAAAAAAAAATGTAAACCTTTAGCTCTATATTTCTATAATTCTTGCCGTTAACATGACCCACCATCAACAACAAAAAAAAAAACAACCCAAAAAAATTATTTTACTCCTGATGTTAGCAGCAATAACATACAGTTGTGCTCATAAGTTTACATACCCTGGCAGAATTTATGATTTCTTGGCCAATTTTTCAGAGAATATGAATGAGAACACAAAAACATTTCTTTCACTCATGGTTGGTGTTTGGCTGAAGCCATTTATTATCAATCAACTGTGTTTACTCTTTTTATATCATAATGACAACAGAAACTCCCCAAATGACCCTGATCAAAAGTTTACATACCCTGGTGATTTTGGCCTGATAACATGCACACAAGTTGACACAAAGTGGGTTGAATGGCTATTAGGCTACTTTCACACTGCAGCTTAGCCACGGAAAAACCCCGCTAGGTTTAGCAGAGTTTTACCGGCAATATGGCTCCGCTATTTCGTCAGGAGCGTGAGGCTTTTAACCCCCCACAAGGGGTTAAAAGTGCCGGCGCTACCGAGGTGGTGTGCAGCCGCTTCGGAGGCGCTTGCCATTTATTTCAATGGCAGGGGCGGTAGAGGAGCGTTATATATACCGCTCCCCTCACTGCCCCAAAGATGCTGCTTGCAGGACTTTTTGTAACGTCCTGCAAGCGTACCGCACCAGTGTGAGAGCACTCAGGCTTTCACATTGGGGTGGATTGGGGGGTATTTTTGAGGCACTTTACAAACACTACTTTTAGCTAAATAGCATCTGTAAAGCACCTCAGTGCGAACCGCTGGTCGGCAATTGACGGCGACAAGGTGGCTCTTTCCCGCAAATCGCCGTCATATGACGGCGGCTGCGGGATCGAGCCTAGTGAGCGCATGCGCACCGCCGAGGCGCGCCCGCGCGCTCACTGTGTTCGGGGAGGGCCAGGGAGCGGGTGCGGCGGAGTCGATCTCCGCCGGCCACCCGCGATGCCCCCCCCCCCCCGGAGTGAAAGTACGGAGGTCCGTGTAAGTAAACACGGACCTCCGTTCTGTGAAGGGGGAAGGGCTGTGATCACAGCCTTCCTCTACATGGAGGCTGTGACCACTTCCCTTCCCCAGCTAGGGTAGTCCCCATACAGTTAGAACACGCCCAGGGAACATAGTTAACCCTTAGAGCGCCCCCTGCAGGTTAACCCCTTCACTGCCAATGGCATTTACACAGTAATCAGTGCATTTTTATAGCACTGATCGCTGTATAAATGCCAATGGTCCCAAAAAAGTGTCAAAATGTTCCGACATGTCCGCTGCAATATCGCAGTACCGCTAAAAATCGCAGATCGCCGCCATTA
>BLSH010170665.1:150896-180606 GCA_018402905.1 Glandirana rugosa
ATAACCCAATTTAAAACCAGAGTAGTGAGGTGTACTGAAACAGGGCCTTCCAAACTCAGAACAGAGACACGACAAACCGCATAACATTCGCCCAATGAAACATCGTAAACGTATGATTACCAAAGAAGACCGTTGAGCTGGTACGTCGGGTAGAAAGAAGTCCACGGAGGAATAACACGTAGAACTTTGTTAGTGGGGTGTACAAAAGTCTCTCAAGACATAAAGTGGACTTCAATAAACACCAAAAAAGAAACGTAAGGTTTGTTAAAAGGACCGTCAACACCGACTTTAAAATCAACCAGATGGACTGGCACCAAACCAAAGTTGTCTTGGGGAGGTTCGGGGTCCGGGACAAAGTTCGGGTTCTGTCCGGACCCGAACCCCGACTTTGTCCCGAAGTTCGGCCGAACCAGCAGAACCCGGACTTCTAGAAGTTCGCTCAACTCTACCAATCAGCAGTATTCACACTCTAATCAAGAAGTGGAAAATTAGGGGTTCTGTTGAAACCAAACCACGGTCAGGTAGACCAACTAAAATTTCAGCCACAACTGCCAGGAAAATTGTTTGGAATGCAAAGAAAAAACCACAAATAACTTCAGGTGAAATACAGAACTCTCTGAAAACATGTGGGGTGATTGTTTCAAGATGCACAATAAGGAGGCACCTGAAGAAAGATGGGCTGCATGGTCGAGTTGCCAGAAGAAACCATTAGTATGCAAATGCTACAAAGTAACCCGCTTACAATACGCCAAACAGCACAGAGACAAGACTCAAACCTTCCGGGACAAAGTCATGTGGAGTGATGAGACCAAAATTTAACCCAATACCGTGTATTGCCCCCTTTAACATCAATGACAGCTTGAAGTCTTTTGTGGTAATTGTGGATGAGGCTCTTTATCTTCTCAGATTGTAAAGCTGCCCATTCCTCTTGGCAAAAAGCCCATTTGGGACTGAAATTTTGAGTTGGTCTACCTGACCGTGTTTTAGTTTCAACAGAAACCCTCATTTTCCACTTCTTTTTATATCCCTTTCCTGTTTTATACAGTTAAACTACCCTTTCCCGCAGATCATTTGACAATTCTTTTGCTTTCACCAAGACTCAGAATCCAGAAACGTCAGTGCAGCACTGGATGGAAGATGCAAGGGTCTGTCAGGAGTCCAGAAACTCATTGACCTTTTATACAGACACACTAATTACAAGCAAACAGATCACAGGTGAGGATGGTTACCTTTAATAGCCATTCAAACCCCTTTGTGTCAACTTGTGTGCATGTTATGAGGCCAAAATCACCAGGGTATGTAAACTTTTGATCAGGGTCATTTGGGTAGTTTCTGTTGTCATTATGATATAAAAAGAGTAAACACAGTTGATTGATAATAAATGGCTTCAGCCAAACACTAGCCATGAGTGAAAGAAATGTTTTTGTGTTCTCATTCATATTCTCTGGCCAAGAAATCATAAATTCTGCCAGGGTATGTAAACTTATGAGCACAACGGTATATACTTTTCTATACGAATGGTGTCCCCCATTTGGGCAATCCACACCCTGACCGTGGGAGGATCAGCAGCCTTCCAATGTCTAAGGATAAGCTTGCGAGCTTGGAAAAGAGCTCTAGTAATGGCCTGTTTGGGAACTTCTTCAATCTGTAGGTTATTTAGGATACCTAAGATATAAGGTTTAGGGTCTAATGGCATGTCAACTCGGAACACCGTGTTAGCTGTGCGTACCACTCCTGTCCAATATAAATGTAGTTTGGGGCACGGCTACAGAAGGTGAATCAAGTCCCCAGGTCCCTGGCACACCTTGGCCATTCAGACTCTACCCTTACTCCCATCCGGAACAGTCGAGCCGGTGCGTCGTGCACTCGCAGGACAGGTGGTGTGCCACATTAACGGAGCTCCTATGGACTACCTGCAGTACCTCTTCCCATTGCTCCTCCTCAAATCCCCCTACACCTCTTTCCCACTTACTGACCGCCCCCGATGGAAATCCTGCATGAAATGCGACCAGCAACATTGCATGGCACCAAGAAATAAATCCTTTAAAAAATAGTCACTTCCTCCATATATTGGAATATGGGGGTCCCACAGAGTGCCAATCCCCTGCGCCCTCAGAGCGCGTTGCAGTTGCATGTAATAAAAAATGCATAGTGGCCGGTAAGCGAAACCGCTCCCGTAGCTCTGAAAAGGGGCACAGACGGCCTTCGGCAAAAATGTGCCTCAGGTGTGTGGCTCCGTATCTCTCCCACCGAGCCCCGCAAGTCAAAATCAACAATTCTTGCCCATATCAGTTGCCCCAGATTGACCTGTACTTCGTAAATCCTGTAACATTCTGAAGTTGCCTGGCCTTATTCCATACTTTTTGCCTCAATGCATATGCAGGAAATTTTTTGCTGGATTTTGCATAGGTCAGGGCCTCCATGCCCTCTGCTACCTCCCGTGTACCTGTCGTATTAGGGCTTTAATGGGATCTACCCCTCCTTCCTGATCTGGCATCATGGTTCTAGCAATATGTTGCATTTGTGCCGCCAATAGATAAAGGTGTTCATTTTTAACCACTTCCCGTCCAGTCGCGTCATATGACGGTCCTGGACTTTGAGTGGTGATATCTGAATGGTGCCTGATTCAGATATCGTTTGTTAGAGCCGGCGATTGTGTAAGATAAAAGTTGTCTCAGCGGCGGATTCGCCACAAGATCACTTCTATCAGCGGCTGGAGAGGTGCCCACCCCCGTCCGCCGGTTTCCGGTAATCTCCGTCGCTTGCCGGACCCGCCGGCGGAGATGATCGGTTCCTCTCCCTCCAGTGTCCGTCAGCCGCTCACTCGGCTCCATGACATGGCAGGGCGGAAGCGACGTCACAAGTCACTTCCGCCCAATGCTCTTAAAGGGCCCATTTTTTTTTTAACTGTCGTTTTTTTAAAATTATTATTTTTTTGCATTTTACTGTAAAAATGAGATGTGAGGTCATTTTGACCCCCAGATCTCATATTTAAGAGGTCCTGTCATGCTTTTTTCTATTACAGGGAATGTTTACATTTCTTGAAATAGGAATAAAAGTGATCCATTTTTTTTTTTTAAAGAACGGTGTAAAAATAAATAGTAAAATAAATAATTAGGAAAAAAAAAAAAAAAAAAGCACCACGTCCCAGCGAGCTCGCGCACAGAAGTCCCGCCCGCATATGAAAACTGTGTTCAAACCACACATGTGAGGTATCGCCGCGACCGTTAGAGCGAGAGCAATAATTATAGCAATACATCTCCTCTGTCACTCAAAACTGATAACCTGTAGAATTTTTTAAACGTCGCCAATGGAGATTTTTAAGTTGCAAAGTTTGTCACCATTCCGCAAACTGACGCAATTTTGAAGCATGACATGTTGGGTATCAATTTACTTGGCGTAACATTATCTTTCACGATATGGAAAAAAATTGGCCTAACTTTACTGTTGTCTTATTTTTTAACTCAAAAAACAGATTTTTTTTTAAAAAAATCGTGCTTGTAAGACCGCTGCGCAAACACAGTGTGACAAAGTTTTGCAACAACCGCCATTTTATTCTCTAGGGCAGGGATGTGCAATTAGCAGATCTCCAGCTGTTGCAAAACTACACATCCCATCATGCCTCTGTCTCTGGGTTTCATGATTGTGGCTATCAGTCTTGCTATGCCTCATGGGATTTGTAGTTCTGCAACATCTGGAGGTCCGCTAATTGCATATCCCTGCTCTAGGGTGTTAGAAAAAATATATATATATAATTAAAGTTTTAAGCAATTTTATAGCAAAAAAACCTGGTTTTTACTTGTAAACACCGAACTCCAAAAAGAGGCTCGGTCTTAAAGTGGTTAAAGGGGTATTCGATTACACAAACAATAAAGAATTGAAATAAAATTTCAAAGAATATTAAATAATAATAAACCGTTAAACATCTTTCAACAATAGAAAGTTATTAAACGGAAATTAAATAAACCATTTTTTTTTTTCAGAAAGAAAGCAGATAACAAAAAGTAGTAAAATAAAAACAATTTCTGCAGCAGCACACAAAACCCAAAATACAAAAAGGGGGGAAAAATGCAAATACACAATAAACAAACAATAAACAAAAAAAAAAAAAAACACTAAAAGAGAACTTTTTTTTTGCAAATACCTTACAGCTTAATTCAGCCCAAAATACTTAATTTTTGGAAAAAACTTTGCAGATGGCAATTTTGCAAAAAGTGGCTCGGTCTTAAAGTGGTTAAAGGGGTATTCGATTACACAAACAATAATGAATTGAAATAAAATTTCAAAGAATATTAAATAATAATAAACCGTTAAACATCTTTCAACAATAGAAAGTTATTGAACGGAAATTAAATAAACCATTTTTTTTTTTTTCAGAAAGAAAGCACAGATAACAAAAAGTAGTAAAATAAAAACAATTTCTGCAGCAGCACACAAAACCCAAATATACAAAAAGGTGGGGGGGGGGGGATGCAAATACACAATAAAAAAAAAAACAACACTAAAAGAGAACTTTTTTTTGCAAATACCTTACAGCTTAATTCAGACCAAAATACTTAATTTTTGGCAAAATTTTGCAGAGAAATCAAAAGAAAAGTTATGTGGCCATGGCAGCCTTAGAAAAACGACACAGTGATATCAGATTGAGGTCAGTATTCTCGTTTAACGTTCATAGAAGAATGCTTCCGGCATGACTTATTTCCAACGAGAAACAGTGGGAATTATATACTTCCAGGATCCGCTGGGATTGCAGCAATAACATTAATAAAAGCTTTAATTCTTCTGGGAAATCGCAGACATTGAACAATTAGGAGTCCTTAAAGCAGCCTGCTAAACCAAACAAAGCCAAAAAAAAAAGAAAAATTGGGGAACTTTAATTATTTTTTAAACAATTTTATAGAACCAATGTTTTGTAGTTTTTCTTGAGGCTGTATGAAATGTAAATAAATGCTGGCAAACCTTGGTCGCCATTTTCTCTGGTGTCTCCTGGCTGGTCAAAGGATGAGCATCTCATCTCTTCTCTGCAGCACAGAATGGCAATCTAGTAGTTACAGAATCTCACAAAAGTGAGTACACCCCTCACATGTTTGTAAATATTTTATTCTATCTTTTCATGTGACAACACTGAAGAGCTGACACTTTGCTACAATGTAAAGTAGTGAGTGTACAGCTTGTATAACAGTGTAAATGTGCTGTCCCCTCAAAATAACTCAACACGCAGCCATTAATGTCTAAACCGCTGGCAACAAAAGTCAGTACACCATTAAGTGAAAATGTCCAAATTGGGCCCAAAGTGTCAATATTTTGTGTGGCCACCATTATTTTCCAGCACTGCCTTAACCCTCTTGGGCATGGAGATCACCAGAGCTTCACAGGTTGCCAATGGAGTCCTCTTCCCCTCCTCCATGATGACATCACAGAGCTGGTGGATGTTAGAGACCTTGCACTCCTCCACCTTCTGTTTGAGGAGCCCCACAGATGCTCAATAGGGTTTAGGTCTGGAGATGCTTGGCCAGTCCAGTTTACCCTCAGCTTCTTAAGCAAGGTAGTGGTCGTCTTGGAGGTGTGTTTGGGGTCGTTATGTTGGAATACTGCCCTGCGGCCCAGTCTCTGAAGGGAGGGGAAGCTCTGCTTCAGTATGTCACAGTACATGTTGGCATTCACGGTTCCCTCAATGAACTGTAGCATCCCAGTGCCGGCAGCACTCATGCAGCCCCAGACCATGACACTCCCACCACCATGCTTGACTGTAGGCAAGACACACTTGTCTTTGCACTCCTCACCTGGTTGCCGCCACACACGCTTGACCCCATCTGAACCAAATAAGTTTATCTTGGTCTCATCAGACCACAGGACGTGGTTCCAGTAATCCATGTCCTTAGTCTGCTTGTCTTCAGCAAACTGTTTGCAGGCTTTCTTGCGCTTCATCTTTGAAGAGGCTTCCTTCTGGGGCAACAGCCATGCAGACCAATTTGATGCAGTGTGCGGCGTATGGTCTGAGCACTGACAAGCTGACCCCCCACCCCTTCAACCTCTGCAGAAATGCTGGCAGCACTCATATGTCTATTTCTCAAAGACAACCTCTGGATATGACGCTGAGCACGGCACTCAACTTCTTTGGTCGACCATGGCGAGGCGCTGTTCTGAGTGGAACCTCTCCTGTTAAACCACTGTATGGTCTTGGCCACTGTGCCGCAGCTCAGTTTCAGGGTCTTGGCAATCTTCTTCTAGCCTAGCCTATCTTTATGTAGAGCAGCAATTCTTTTTTTCAGATCCTCAGAGTTCTTTACACCATGAGGTGCCATATTGCATTTCCAGTGACCAGTATGAGAGAGTGAGAGCGATAACACCAAATTTGACACACCTGCTCCCCATTCACACCTGAGACCCTGTAACACTAACGAGTCACATAACACCAGGGAGGGAAAATGGCTAATTGGGCCCAATAGGGATGTACTCACTTTTGTTGCCAGCGGTTTAGACATTAATGGCTGTGTGTTAAGTTGCTTTGAGGAGACAGTGTTCTGCATTCCTGTGAACCGGTTTTCAGCAGAGTGCTGAAGTTACACAGCTGATCCAGGCTCGGGAAGGATTGCGACTATTTGGTCAGGATCCGCTCAAATGCCTGGACCATCACCTGGCTCAGCCTCTCAGCCAGCCCCTGAGAGCCTGAGCTGGCTCCACAGCCCAGCACTCCAGCGAACAAGGGGCGGGGGGGGAGCTGACAGTCACCAGCCCTCTGCTTATGGAGCTGAGAACCGCCGATCGTGGCGTTAGAGCCAGTGGGGGGAATCCCATGCTTCTCTTTGGAACCTGTGCAAACTTTTTTTTTTATACAGAAGGGTACAGACTTTTATACTGAAAAAAAACATTTTTAGAGGACGAGAGAGCCATCTTTGCTCAAGCATCATGCAGGGTCACCATCTATTTTATGGCCTGAAATGACACAAATATGTACAGTGCCTTAAAAAAGTATTCATACCCCTTGAAAATTCCCAAATTTTGTCATGTTACAACCAAAAACATAAATTTATTTTATTGGGATTTTCTGTGATAGACCGACACAAAGTGGCTCATAATTGTGAAGTGGAAGGAAAATGACAAATAAATATGTGAAAAGTGTGGGGGGGATTTGTATGGCGCCCCCCGGAGTCAATACTTTGAAGAACCGCCTTTCGCTGCAATTACAGCTGCAAGTCTTTTTGGGGGAAGTCTCTGCCAGCTTTGCCCATCTAGAGAGGACATTTCTGCCCATTCTTCTTTGCAAAATATCTCAAGCTCTGTCAGATTGGATGGAGAGCGTCAGTGAACAGCAATTTTTGCCACAGATTCTCAATTGGATTTAGGTCTGGACTGTGACTGGGCCATTCTAACGCATGAATATGCTTTGATCTAAACCATTCCATTGTAGCTCTGGCTGGATGTTTAGGGTCGTTGTCCTGCTGGAAGGTGAACTTCCGCCCCGGTCTCAAGTCTTTTGCAGACTCTAACAGGTTTTCTTCTAAGATTGCTCTGTATTTGGCTCCATCCATCTTCCCATCAACTCTGACCAGCTTCCCTGTCCCAGCTGAAGAAAAGCATACCCACACCATGATGCTGCCACCACCATGTTTCACGGTGGGGCTGGTGTGTTCAGGGTGATGTGCAGTGTTAGTTTTCCGCCACACATAGCATTTTACTTTTGGGCCAAAAAGTTTAATTTTGGTTTCATCTGAGCAGAGCCCCTTCTTCCACATGTTTGCCGTGTCCCCCACATGGCTTCTCGCAAACTGCAAACAAGACCTCTTATGGTTTTCTTTCACCAATGGCTTTTTTCTTGCAACTCTTCCATAAAGGGCAGATTTGTGGAGGGAACGACTAATAGTTGTCCTGTGGACAGATTCTCCCACCTGAGCTGTGGATCTCTGCAGCTCCCCCAGAGTTACCATGGACCTCTTGGTTGCTTCTCTGATGAATGCTCTCCTTGCCCGGCCGGTCAGTTTAGGTGGACGGCCATGTCTTGGTAGGTTTGCAGTTGTGCCATACTCTTTCCATTTTCTTTTTTTTTTTAAATCAAGAAAATTTTTACTGAGTGAAAACACAAGGTATTCCAAATATATTCAGATGAATACACAGTCTCAAGGTAACACAAATCAGGAGATACATTCAACAAAGCAGGTATTAATATTCTAAAGCTGTATATTCAATCAGAGAAAAGTATTCAGTACAGAAATCCTCACATAGGTCGGTTCAGTGTAACGATAAACTTCAAACCAATAGAGAGAATAAAAATAATGGAGATAAGCGTCACCCTTTCCATTTTCGGATGATGGATTGAACAGAGCTCCGTGAGATATTCAAAGCTTGGGATATTTTTTTTATAACCTAACCCTGCTTTATACTTCTCCACAACTTCATCACTGACCTGTCTGGTGCGTTCCTTGGCCTTCATGATGCTGTTTGTTCTCTAAGGTTCTCTAACAAACCTCTGAGGCCTTCACAGAACAGTTGTATTTATACTAGAGCTGCACGATTCTGGCCAAAATGAGTATCACGTTTTTTTTGCTTAGAATAAAGATCACGATTCTCGCGGCGTAATATATTAAATATACAAAAAAATTGGGCTAACAGCACTGTTTAGTTTTTTGAAAGGGTAATTTTTCCAAAAAAATTGCCTTTAAAAGTCCGCTGCGCAAACACCGTGACATAAAATATTGCAACAACCGCCATCTTATTCTCTAGGGTCTCTGCTAAAAAAAATATATAATTTTTGGGGGTTCTAAGTCATTTTCTAGCACAAAACAATGGATTTTTTTATTTCTAAACAGCAAGTGTCAGGAAAGATTTAGTCTTTAAATGGTTAAACCAAACAACTATACAAGGGGAGTTCATTCAGAGTTCATTCCTTTGAAGTAATTTACTTTGTATCTTTTAGCGTCTTTTATCAATTGTGATTCAGAAGTTGGCTCTCTGCCCAGACTTGGAAGTCTCCCCTAAGACTCAAGTCGCTCCGACTTGAAAAGACTTCAGGCGACTTGCATTGACTTTTATTACTGTCAAGTCGTGCTGAGTTGCCCCGCAAGTCGGACCCCATTAACTGCACTGAAAATCGCGGTAATGCCCAATGGAGATCGCCGGGGGGGGGGGGGGGATGGATCGAGATCGCGATTTTAATACGATTAATCGTGCAGCTCTAATTTATACTGAGATTAAATGACCCACAGGTGGACTCTATTTACTAATTTGGTGACCTCTGAAGGCAATTGGTTCCCCTAGATTTTAGTTGGGGGTATCAGAGTAAAGGGGCTGAATACAAATGCCCCCCCCCCACACTTTTCACAGATTTATTTGTATAATTTTCCTTCCACTTCTATTGCATAAAATCCAAATAAAATACATTTACGTTTTTGGTTGTAAGGTGACAAAATGTGGGGAATTTCAAGGGGTATGAATACTTTTTCAAAGCACTAATTTTTTCTGGATACACTAAGTGGCTGTGATAATCTGTACAGTTTTACTAGCACATGGTAAAGCTGCAAAACTGTGTCCAGGCGTTAAGACTTGTTTTACTTTCATCATGAAGGGGTTAAACTATTCAAAGAAACAACAACGTTTACGAAGCCTTGTCATTATACATTGTTCATCTAAAGAAATTCACGCAGGAACATAAAAGACAACGCTAATAAAGTAAGAAAACAGAGTTTATTGGAAGATATTACAGCATTTCTGACAACCATAAAGAATCACATACACAGACTCAACTTCTATGGAGCTCTCATTCTAAACGGAAGGATTATTATAGTAACAGCTAACAATCTCCTTCTAGAAGTACCGTAAGTTATAATCGTTTATCAGACACACGGGGGGAGGGGACAGGTAACGAGAGGAAAATGTTCTGAAGGAAAGGTCCGTGATACGCACACAACACTGATAGAGACAAAATACAAAAAAAAACAATTCTTGCTGCTGAACGAAAGGAAAAAAAAAAAATAAAACAGCAAAATCTTTGCATATGTTATATTTTGGTTTCACTTTTCTTTTTTTAAGGAGTAGACAAAGCAACGACTGAATTAAAAGGGTCCATTAATTAAAAGAAATGCTTTACGAATGTCCCAAACATTTGCCGTAATTTGTGTAAAAAGCTTACTTCCTATGACCGCCAGTGCCAACTAGTGGCCATAATGGTGTATTTTTCTGAAATATCCCAACAGAGAAAAAAAGCACGTTGCGGCCACTAGATGGAGCTGACGATTATTGGAAGTAAACTCATTACGCAAATTATGGTGGTTATTCTTTACTGCTGTGCAAACACTTGAGATTCAGATTTTGTTTTTTATATAAAAAGACCCCATAGTGAACCTGTTACTCATACTGAGTGCCAAAGGTATATTTGGAGTATTAATTAACAAGGATGTTGTGACATCACGTCATTATGAGGTGCTCTGTATCTTATAACAAATGTCACAAAGTCCTGGTGAATGCACAGGCCGAATCCTGTAAAGCAGTGTTCCCCAACCCTGTCCTCAAGGCCCACCAACAGGTCATGTTTTCAGGATTTCCATTATTTTGCACAGGTGATTTGATCAGTTTCACTGCCTTAGTAATTACCACAGCTGATTCATCTGAGGGAAATCCTGAAAACATGACCTGTTGGTGGGCCTTGAGGACTGGGTTGGGGAGCACTGCTGTAAAGAATTCCTAGCCTACAAAATGGTCACCTGCTCTGTGTATGGGTGACAGGTACACACAAAAGAAATTTTAAAGTGACCCTCTCAGGTTCTAACAGGCATTCAGTTGAAAGGTGCCTGCAATGGAATACTCATCCCTCTGGTGGTCCTTGTCTCCTACCTCCCTCTGTTCCAGAGCTGTAGATCAGGCTCTTTAGATGCCACCACCATTTTCTCCAGAAGACACTTCCGAGAGGGTTTGTTGCCTGTGCTCCCTGTGGTTCCATCCTCCAAACCCTAGTAAGACATGTGGGGATTTAGGAGACGGAGGATGAAACCACGGTGTGCAGTGGAGACACGGCCATCCAACACTCCCGGAACTGCTGAAGTATGGAGACAGATGGAGGCTCCAGTGCCGGAGGTAGGATACAGGCTGCCGGAGAAGGGAGCAGAATACCTCTTCTCTTCTGACCACCTTTTTGTTTGAATCGGACAGGGTCACCTTAAATTAAACACAACATGAAAGACAAGTGCCAGAATAAAACCAGAGGCTCCATTTAATAATGGGGATCTCAAAATTGTGTTTTTCCAAAACAAAGCGGTTGAGTTGAGGTTTTGAGACTAAAAACGTCCTTAAATAGAGCAACACATTACTTTAAATTTTAATTTTCTTCCCATATTTCATGCCAATAAATAAAGCTGAGCTCCAAGTATGACCTTAATTGCATAGTTACGTTGATCCAGCTCGGACCAATGTATGTCTACTTGAGGGATGGTTGTCGAAGGTGACAATCAATCTAGTAGTCGGTGTTACCACGGTGATTGTCGTGATCCTATGGGTCCTGTGTGGCTGCCCCACGCATACCAAACACAGGGGGTCATTCGTCCGGCGCTGCTGCCACAGAAAAATTGCATTTTTTCAATTATTTTTAAAAAAAATAATTATACGAAATATTTGTTGAAGCCCTATAACAGCAGTTCATTGGAGTTGCTTAGATAGTTAGCTTTTCTACTGGTGGCGGCGGTAATTATAGATGGTCTTCTTTTGTTTCTGGGGAATATTCTACACTAGGCCAATCTGGACCTGTGTAACTATGCCATTTAAATCAAACCTGAAGTTCAACTTGAAAGCAGAATTCCAGGAATTCAGCTTTGTGAAAATTGCAGGCATAACATGAGTTAAGTCTAACGGGGTGCCTGCCAGCCTATCTGACAGGTTTATTGTGCTCCAGGAAGATAATTTCTAGAGCTCTAATACTGCTCACTGTGGTCTGGGTTCCTTCAGAGCAGAGTCAATGGAAGTCATGCCTGTCCCTCTCCTCCTTCTGCACATTCACAGAAGCTTTTGCATTATGTGAACTCACAAAATACAAAGGCTTCTGTGAATGGGCAGCAGAGGGGGCCCCTCCCTTCTACTGTCCATTCACAGAAGCCTTTGTATTTTGGGGGCTCTGTGTGCTTTTTTTCCTCTCACAGATGAGGTGTATCCTCCGGGAGTGCAATAAACCTGTCACACATAAGCAATAGAGATAAGTCCCAGAGGTGACATGCACCCAATTGAACTTAACTCATAGTGTGCCTGCACTTTTTGCAAAGTTGAGAAATTGCTGGAATACAGAGTTAGGGAAGATCATTTTTGGTTGTTCATAGCACTTTATGAAACATCTGACTTGTAACTGGTGAGTCATTTAACAGAACCAAGAATATCGTGGTTTTATTTAGTAGATAAAGCCCTGGACCAACCCCCCCCCCACCACCCAACCCAAAAAAAAAGAAACAAAGAAAAAACCTTAGACTACATAAAACAAAATATCTCAAACGATCAAAACACAATACATTCCCTCAACTGTATAATACAAAAACACAAGACAGGAAGCACGGGGGCAGCTTAGACCACTGTATATGCATTGACCAAAAAATAGATGTGATTGCTTATTAAACAGAATATTGCAGAACACATTGGGATTCAGTAGCTACAGTACATGAGGATTCCAATACTCAGTCTCCCTATTCTAAAGATGTTTTCATCCTTGCTAGATATTTCCTCCCCAACTGAGATTCGGGCACACATAGACATGTAAAATTCGAGAGGTAACCATGACCATTAGTGTTCTCTCAGGTAGATTTGGCATGTAACAAAAACGAAACTATCAACATTGTTGTAAACGGTTGCTTCTGAGAAGTTACTGGACATGTAAAGGCATTCAACAAAAAAGGAACCCAACTAACAGATGCAAAGTGCATGCTGAAACAAAGTCATACTTTGGGCACCAACTCCACGGAGTGATAAGATAGCTTGGTGGTTAAACATACATGGGTTTGGTCAGTTATGCCCCAGAAAGAGTTGCCAAGGGATGGTTCGCTTCTATTCCAAGAAGCAAGCTAAAACCAACCAATAAGCATCTGAAGATGGGTGAACGTTTAACAAGCTGAACTTGGGTATTCTCTTCTCCACAACAGACTGGTGGGCACCACTGTTCTTGTGTGGCCTGTAAAGCTTCTTGTTCTGGTTTTCTGGTTGAAAAAGCCAAAATGTTCTGAAATTACAGGTGTTCTGTTCCCATAAACACAGATACACCCAATCGGATGCTTTACCAAGGGTCAAATCTTTCAGCCCTGAAACAAAAATGTATTCAACCAAACCTGACCAGTCCCTTTCACCTGGCCCTCAAGAGCCATGGCCAACAAGGTCTCCATATACCTAAAGCCTACCTCTAAGTTTCATTTCACTTTAAGTAGTTTGTTCGTTCCAAGCTGGCCCAAATGTACTATTTCCATTACGAAGAAGTGCATTCGCTGTCAGCACTGTATTAACACTGTGTAGCCTCCGCTACATCTTGTGTTACAGCAGCAGTATGGGGACTTCCCATTCCCAAAACAATATTGAGTCTAGCACTGCTCAGCCATTCACAGGAAGCCCTGTATTTTTATCAATAAATACAAAGCTTTCTCTGACTGGCTGAGGCGGGAGGATGACATCACAATCTCCACCTTAGCCAATCAGAAATACAAATATATGTCTATAAATACAATGCTTCCTGTAAATCGCTAAGCAGCAGGAGAATAAGGAGTTAATTAAGGCTGATTAGAGGAAAATTAAGGTTCATAAGGGGTTAAACAGAGAAACATTTAATAAAAAACAAAAAAAAATATTTTTTACTTGACAGGTTGCTTTAAACTCACTTCATCTGCAGATGGAAGTTTGATCTGTAGATGAATAAACAAAGATACAAAAAGAAACATTGTTTATTTTTATCTTTCTGTTTCAGCGGCTGAGCAATGTTGGTAATAAACATTGCCCGGCTGCTTTTTTGTCATCTCCATTTGCTGGGACTTCGTTTACACTTCAGCTGTCAACGGGTTCCACTCAAAAGTGGAACTTCAGCTTTACGGCCTCCTCCCCAGCTCCTGATGGGGAAACAGAGCTTTTGGGGAGGAGGGGGGGTGGGGATACCCGATTTTGACGGGTACTTCCGCTAAGGTCACCTTAGGCGATCGGAAGTGGAAGGCCTCCTCCCCCTCCCTCCCGAAGTCCTCTGGGACACAGGACAGGTCCTAGAAGACTTTGGGACCAATCACGGAGTGCAGCGCCACTCGCGCATGTGTGGTGCGTGCCCGGCCGTGAAGCTGCTAGCTGTCACGGCCGGGTGCCCACAGTAGCAATGACGGCGCCACGGAGGGGAGGGGGAGAGATCCGAGGCTCCGGATGGCCGCATCGCTGGACCGGGAGAAAGGTAAGTGTCTGTTTATTAAAAGTCAGCAGCTACACTTTTTGTAGCTGCTGACTTTTAATAAACGTAGAAAACAGTGGAACTCCTCTTTAACAACAGATAATTGCCAGCTTTTTTTTTTACATTTCAGCTGTCAGTGGGGGAATCCCACTGACAGCACCGAGCCTGAAAGTATTCGTTTTAGGTATCGGAGCATTTGCACGAGTACCAATACTCATGAAAATGGTTAGTATCAGCACCGATACAGATAGCAGTGCAATTCTACTGATATTACATACAGTTTATACAGTGCTGACAGCGGCTGCATTTCTTAACAATGGGAATGGGAGAGTTCATTTAGGCCAGCTTGGAGCGAACAAACTAATTAAAGTAAAATAAAAGAGTTAGGCTTTAAGGCTATGGAGACCTGGTCAGCCATGGCTCTTGAGGGCCAGGTGAATGGAACTGGTCAGGTTTGGTTGAATACATTTTTGTTCAGGTCTGAAATATTTGTTAGTCGGTTAAGGGCCAGTTCACACCAAAACGCGGTGAAGGAAACCAGCGTTCCGTGCGTGTTTCTCGTACCGCTATCAAAACACACTGCACCTGCGATCTGAAGTGGGTGTCCATTTTAACTTAACGACACCTCAAACGCAGATCGCCAATGTAGTGCACTGGATTGCATGGTAAAGTAGTACCATGCAAACCGTTTGCTGCGTGTTTAGTAAAGTAGCGCATGCTCTACTTTTTGTGTGGTCCGGCACCATTTCAGCCCATTCAAATGAGTAGGCTGAAGTCACATTGTACCCGGATCACTGTGCGAATCATGGCCCTTAGGCTTTATTAGAGATGGCACGAACAGGTAATTTAGTGACCGCACCACGTTAAAGCTACACCCACCAAACAAGTGACTAAAAGTGCCCACACACACACACAGAAGGAAAAGCTGGCCATACACTTGTAGACTCTCTTTCAAAAGTCTTAAGCCCCGTACACACGGTACAACGGTTGTACCAGATGCGACGTTCGTTCGTCCCACGATAGCACGCTACCCTGCTGAAGGCTTCGTTCGTGGCTGCACTGGAGACCACCAGCATACCCACCCCCGGCCTCAGAAAGAGCGGACTATACTCCGGTGACCTGTGGATGATTCCCTTGCCTTGATGCCTGTATTTCATCTACCTCATATATCACCATGTGTGTGTGTGCCTAATAAACCTACTGATTACACTTAGAGGCGCTGCTGTTTTTTCCTTCTCTTACAACGGTTGTACAACAACGGTCGTACAACCAGCTTGTATGATCATCTGACCGTTAGTATGTGTGATTACAACAGCCGTTGTACAACTGAAGTTGGGTGAGCAGACTAGATAACTTTGGTTGTACAAGCGGTCGTACAACTGTTGTACCGTGTGTACAGAGAAGTTGGTCCAACAAAGTTGTACGTGCAAAACACGCATGCTCAGAAGTCAGGAACGCCCAGAAGTGTCCGTTCTGGGAAACCTACATTCCTAATCCACAAATCACATTCACTTGAACTTCCTCTTTATACGCTTGTAACACGTCACTACGCTAGGCTTGGTCGTACAATCGCTTAGTGCATGTCAGTATGCGAGATACAACAGCCAACATAAGATTTTGGACGTCCGGTCGTACGACCGTGGCACCCGTGTGTACGAGGCTTTAGTTCTAGGAGCATTTGTTCAATTTTGTTGATCATTACTGGGGATAAATCGGCAGCATCTGAAAACAAAAATACTCAGTACGTCTCTGCAATGCACATTTCCCCATGCCGTCTCCACTAATGCTGAAAGTACAGAAAATGACCCATTGATCCTGCCAGGAATCCAGCGATCTCTTAACTTCCTTTAGTGAGCAGACAATGCTGCCTGTGCTGCACTGCATTGTAGTCAGCTTCTGCAGGACTACATGACATCTCCCCTTATAAACACAGCTTGGAATATCAGTTGCTGACGGGAAATTAAGTGCGGAGTGCTTCTCTGGAAGTTATGAGTGGAGTTAGTTTTCCTGCAGAATCAATGGGTTTTTACACTTGCGGCAAAATTATCCTCTTGCCACCATGCAGCACGTGTATTGGGGCAAAGAATGTGGGTTTTAACACTCAACACCGGCGCCTCCCAGCTTTTTAAGTGGTTTATGATACCAGGAGGCAGGATCGGGCTTAAAGTGGATGTAAACCCTCCATATACTCAGTGAAGTGAACAGACTCAGATGATACACAGAGATGAAACAAATCTCCCTATATAAGTTTTACATGTATATCTGCTGTCTTCAGCTTTATATATCCTTTAGGAAGTGCTCTTCCTGTTAACATTTTTTTCTTCCTGGTTACCTCTGGGAGTGGATCATTGGAATACAGCCAGGACAGCTGATTGGAGGAGAGGCACACACCCCCTCTCCTCATTGGCAAACAAGAAAGCAATGAGCATAGCTTTGCTCTTAGACAGCAAGCAGTGTGCTAATCTATTTATGGCAACCTCCTCCGACACACACTTCTATCTCCCATCTCGGAGAACGTGTGAGAACTTAGCAGGCTGATAACAGAGCTACTGAGCAAGAGACAGCTATGGGACGCTTTGAAGCGAGATAAAACACTGCAGATATATGTGCTCAGCTCAAATTTCATGAATCAGGTTTACATCCACTTTAAGAGCACGTGACCACTGTGATTGGCTGTCACATGATTCGAAAACACCCAATCCCAAACAGGGATCAGGAGCGTATGGTTAGGTTTCGGGAGCGAGCATCGCATATTTTCATGTGGCTAGTGCCAAGGGGTGAACACCCGCTCATGTGTGTCCATGAGTGGCAGAGCTTTCAGTGACCGAGCTGTCAAAGACGGCTCTCAGCGTCTACTAATGAGCGTGAGATGAAGGATCCGCTACTGATCATGTGACCACTGTGTCAGCCAATTACAGTGCAAATAAGACATGCCTGTGCTCAAATCCCAATAGCTTGTACATGTATATAATCTATCAGGTGCTAAAGGCGTGTCACCACATTAACACTAAAAATTCTGGATAAAACCTCTGCGCACTGCTATACACCCTCTCTAGCAAACTGCAATTAAAAAAAAAAAAAGGATTTTTTTCACACATATTGCAATCAACGTTTAAAGAGGAAGTAAACTTCCCTCTAATGTTTGTACCTATAGGTGAGTCTATAAGAAGGCTTGCCTGTAGGTACTGTAAATATGTCCTAAGCTTGCACCATTTAGGAGATATTTACTGAATACTGCGCCGATTACATCATCGGCGCATGCGCTCTGAAGGAACTGCCTTCCATGCCGTTTATTCAGAAGCCTGTGTCATGAGCAGCGGCTCCCATGTACATGCGTGGGAGTGACGTCACGCGGCTCCGGCCAGTCACACAACCAGAGTCCGTGGACCCGTAAGGAAGACAGGCAAAGATGGATGCGGCCTCCAGCAGGGACGACGAGGGCTTCGTTTGTGATGCATACTAGCACATTAAGCCTTTACTTTGCAGGAAAACAAAAAACAGTTTACTCATTAAGCTGGGCAACTGCTTCAAAGTAATCCCTCTCTGGCCAGTCCCTACTCTACTCTGTAAAATGCAAACGCTACAGTGGACACAAGGCCAATATTGGGCAAACAGACACAAACTGGAGGAGAGTCACCAGATTCAGGTCTGGCCAATAACCAGCAATGCAACACAAATAAGATATAGTTCCTAGCCGTTAGTCCCCTTGACTAAGCCCAGTGGGTGTGCCGAAACACACTGGAGGGTGGCCTGGATGGAGGCTCTTTCACTTCAAACTACAGGTTTTTGTAGTGATGTACGGCTAAGGACCTTTTCTTTTTCTAATTGGTATCCACGGAGCTGAGACAAGCTACGTCCTCACCTGCACTCCTAGCGGTTCATCAGAAGAGAGCCAGTTGGCTCACCCAAAGTCCGGCACTGGTTCACAAAAATAAGACTATACTTGTGCTCAAATCTCAATAGCTTGTACATTTTGGCTCATTCAGAATTTCTAGCCAACTACAGTGGTCACAAGATCGCCTGGTCTTTCCTTCCAGTATCCCTTTAAAGACTCTTTTAAAAGGACGCTGGGACTGGGCGGGAAAGAGGGTAAAGGGATAAAACATGGCGGAAATGTGCAAATATTGCAGAGATGTATACAAAACACCTTGAACAATACTAAATTTCTCTCTTGAATTTATTCAGCGCGCATACATGTTTCAGTAGGAGTCTTTTGCATTTTGAACAGAGCGCGAACTCATAAAAACCTTTGTACGACTGAGGAATCTGCTGTGTGTCTGGCAAGCCCAGTCTTATGTGTGTGTGGGCAAGGCTTCACCTGAAAGACTTGACGTTTACTACATTAAACCGGTTCAGCTTTATTAAACAACTCTGTGCGTGCACCCCCAACAATAAATATCCATCTCTCTAATCCAACATTACGTCAACAAATATCATGGCTTTGTCCGTTGCTTAAAAAGGATCACTTATTTTTTTTATTCCTTAACCAAGACGAGCACAAACATTGCTGTACTGTATGGAACAGTAACAGATTCTGTAAGAGACAAATACACAGAAATGTCCGATCAGAGATGGCTTTCGCATTCTGGGGCTTTACATCTCAGGAATAGCGGGCTCCTGGCAAAATCACCCGAAGTAAAGGAAAAATTAAAGTGTATGTAAATGTAAAAGTAGTTTGTTCAGGATGTTGGGATGTTATGTCTCATTGTAAAGTTTGCTTAAACAAATTATTTTGTGAAACTGTTGCAGTTTTTTTGTCACAAAGTGATTCAGCCAGTAACAGCATTTCCTGCTTTGGGCTGACAACGCTATACTGCTGGCTATACATTAGAAGCAGCTTTCAGTCATTCTGCTGTGGGGATGATATCACCAGCATTCCCATCCCTTTGTTACGCGTCTGCTTTCATGTGATAGCTTCCCGAAGGTTCAGCTAAGTAGCTTATTCCATGCTTTTTCAGTTGGACATTGGGAGGCCTATCATTTAAGAAGTGCAACAGCTAATTGAAAAAACATGCATGGAAAGTAGGGATAAGCTAAGGTTCAACCTGAACTTACGGGAATCAGGCCACTAGCCAGGAAATTTCCCATACACAACCGCACGTAACAAAGGGATAGGGATGCTAGTTCCATCATTGACCTAATATGGCCACATGGCTCTATTTGGTCAATGACAAATGTACAAAAATGGTCACATCTGGAAAATGATACCAGCCAATCAACCCCCCCCCCCCCAGGTGTGGCTGGGGGTCAGGAATGCTGGTTCCGTCATTGACCCAATATAGCCACATTGCCATATTAGGTCAATTATGTCAAAAAATGGCCATATATGATCCATAAAGACGCTAAACTCGCCCTACTGCATTGCCCAATTCAGGGCCTATTCTACCAACAGAAACTTGCGACTTCTGTTTATCGCCACCAAACGCGTTATAGCTAGGACCTGGAAAACACCTTCTGTATCATTTGCAGCAGTGAAGAGCACTCTGACCACCTTGATGATCAATGAAAAAATGACCAGTATTCTACATGACTCCCATGCTAAATTTTTAAAATATGGGCTCCCTGGTGTGCGTATGCACTCCCCACCCTGCGTCCAACCAGCCTGGGCACCTTGTAATTGTTGAAATTGCTGCCCAAGCCTGCGGGAACCCCTCTCCCTTCCTTTAACTGGGAATCTCTTCCACTTCCCCCCGACCCCCCCTTTTTTTCCTCTCCCCCCCTATACTTCCTTCCACTTCTGGCGACCAGCTTGCTGGTTCACCTTATCTGATCCCTCATGGTACCATGACCCTAGCCCTTCTCGCTTAGGCAATTTGTGCAGACCTATGACCTTCACCGTGCAGGCGCCTAGTTCAGTGTTTCTCAAACTTTTTTCAGTCCACCTTTAAAAATTATGGACAATCTTGAGGCACCCTCCAAAATTATGGACAATCTTGAGGCACCCTCCAAAATTATGAACAGTCTTGAGGCGCCCCATTCTAAAATTTAAAAACTATTCTGATAGTTTTACATAATGTAGCAACATCAAAACAAGTAGGACACCCAACATTAGAGGTGATTTATTCTTCCAAGCAAATACACTTTTGCAAACTGGTACTGCCAAGTATTCCAATGTCTCTTTTCTCCCTCAGTTTTGAGACCCCGAAGCTAATGAGATCCCAAAGCTGATGAAGAGAAGGGAGGGTCAAACAAGGATGATATGCAGGCAACTGACATACTCCATAAAAGACGGATGTCCTTGGTCGTTAGGAGGTTGGCAGCTAGAAGGTTGTAATGGTGTACAATGAAAACCAGTGGCTTTGTGTAACTAAAAGACAGGTTTCATCCACCAACTGGCTTGTATACAATTTTGGGGCAATTTTTAGGCATTTTGCCAAGGCACCCCTGAAGAAACCTCAAGGCACCCTGGTTGAAAAAGGCTGGTCTAGTTGATATTTTGCCCGCTAAAATGTTTAGCTGCATGAGATATTACCCATGCCCATATGCTTTGTTTCCTTCCTTGTTGTGCACCCCCTGTGTGGTTGGTCAGATATTTTGTTATTTACATGTTGAACAATATAAATTATTGTACCAGAAATAAAAAAAAAATGGGCATATATGGAAAAATGACATTAGCCAGCATCCCACCCCGCCTCTTTGTTAGGTGCGGCTAGGGGTGGGGAATGCCCTAGGCACAGCCGATTGGGCTGGTGGCCTGCTTTCTTTTGAAAGATCCCCGAACCTTATCTCAATCACTAATGTTAGGCTGAAGACACTGCCAGCCTGCAACAAAAGTTCTGTTACTGGCAGGATCTCCAGGTAAGAAAATAAAAACAAAAACTCTGCAACAGAGTAACAAAACATTACTTGTTTAAGAAACGTTCAGAGAAAACAGTATTACAGTGAGCCATAATGATAAATGGGCTGAAAAACAGATTTAGGATTTACATACACTTAACAGTAGCAGCTTTCCTTTGATGTTAAACAGTGCGAGCCATAAAGTCCTAGACGGGTGCCATGCACAAAGTGTGCACAGCCCATCTCATAAACCTCAGTAGAATTCGGGCAACACGAAAAAAGGTGAATTGCATCAAATACGACAGACTAATTTGCAAGTAACGTGAGCAGTCGGGCGACTATATCTTTCAGCTTGTACAATGACAACAACATCAAGATTAAAATTTCCTGAACAATTACATTGACTTTGTATCCTGAAAATTATGAGTTGTTTGCATTTCTTGCGTTCTGTAACCTGGAAGATATCTGCAGTTAAACGAACACGGAAAAAAAAAAAAAAACATAAAAATTGATCTACTTATACTGCGGTATTCATTGCAACAAACAATTCTTAAAGAAAAACTCAACAGTACTCATTTCTACCGATAGACCGTAAGAAAAGAAAAATGTTTGCTAATTCTATATTGCTACCACATATATTAATTCATCTATAGGCTTGTGTTCACTAAATATGAGCTCAAATTGTAGATTCAACTTCAAATAAAGAATTTTTTTTTTTTTTTTTACATTTTTTTCCCATCTTTTACTTCAAGAAATGCAGCTACACTATCTACAGTGTTTAAAGTCTTAAAGTTTTCACTATAGTCTGACGAATGATGTGGGGACTATAAAAATGTTTTGTAGATTTTGGTAACATTTTTTCCTTACACTTGCCATTTGGAAGTTCAAGTTATCCATGGTGGAAAAGCAAACATTTTATTTAGAAAGTTAAGCTTCAGCTATGGGCCTTGGGTTTATATAACTGTCAGGTGGAAGATAAAGTTAACCTTGATGAAAAAGCAAAAAAAAAAGAAAATATAGAAAAATTGAGCTTCGGCTATGGGCCTTCACTTTTTTCCATGTGGAAGTTTAAGTTACAAATTGTGGAAAAGCAAAAAAAAAAAAATTAAGAAAAGTTAAGCTTCAGCTATGGGCCTTGGCTTTTTTTCGTGTGGAAGTTCCATGGGAGGAAAAGCAAAAAAATTGGAGAAAAGTTGAGCTTCAGCTATGGGCCTTGGATTTTGCCATGTGGAAGTTCAAGTTACCCATGAGGGAAAAGCAAAAATATTGGAGGAAAGTTGAGCTTCAGCTATGGGCCTTGGATTTTGCCATGTGGAAGTTCAAGTTACCCATGAGGGAAAAGCAAAAATATTGGAGGAAAGTTAAGCTTCAGCTATGGGCCTTGAATTCATATAACTGCCATGTGAAAGTTCAAATTACCTATTGTGGAAAACCAAAACAAAATTGTCAAAATTTGAGCTTCAGCTATGGGCCTTGGATTGATCTTGAATTAAACTTTAAAACGAAAATCAATTTAATGCAAAGCCACTTTAGCGGTCATTAGGAACAGCTAAAAATATTGGAGAAAACCTGAGCTTCAGCTATGGGCCTTGGATTTTGCCATGTGGAAGTTCAAGTCACCCATGATGGAAAAGTAAAAAAAATGGAGAAAAGTTGAGCTTCAGCTATGGGCCTTGGATTTTGCCATGTGGAAGTTCAAGTTACCAATTGTGGAAAAGCTAAATAATTGGAGAAAAGTTGAGCTTCAGCTATGGGCCTTGGATTTTTCCACGTGGAAGTTCAAATTGACCGTGAAAAAGCAAACAAAATTGGAGAAAACTGAACTTCAGCTATGGGCCTAGAATTCATATAAGTGCCATGTGAAAGTTCACGTTAACCATGGTGAAAAAGCAAAAAAATGTTGACAAAAGTTGAGCTTCAGCTATGGGCTTTTCCATGTCAAGTTACCAATTGTGGAAAAAGTTGAACTTCAGCTATGCTATGGGCCTTGAATTCATATAACTGCCATGTGAAAGTTCAAATTCCCTATTGTGGAAAAACAAAGAAAAATTGACAAAAGTTGAGCTTCAGCTATGGGCCTTGGATTTCTAGAATTGATTACGAATTAAACTTATTCCAATTTAAAACTAAAAACCAATTTAACGCAAAGCCACTTTAACGGTCATTAAGAACAACCCTGGGCTGCGGTTATAAATTGCCATTTTAGTAACTTCAGAAACTCTGCTATGGTGGACGATAAAATGGAGCCAATGTTCAGTTTCCTACTGAAGCCTTTACTGTCAAGATTCTACATCTGGGCAAAATTTTCCCTCCAAATTCTCCAACAACTAGGCAGCCGAGGTGTCAACAGTGAACATATGTTGCCTCCTAGTGCTTTAGGCACGTGCGACCTGACTATTCTCCAATATGTCCTATTTTATGTAAAACTATTTTAATATATTTAATGTAAAATGACTTATTCAGATTCTAAACTTAACACAGTCCTACATAAAAAAAGAAAACAGAAAATTGATAGCTTGACAAACTGTATTTTATATCTGCATGTCTTAAGGCGCATTTCAAGTCTCAAAACTGTTAATGTATTTAAAGTCCTGTGCTGTCATAGGTTATATTTTTTTCATTGGAAATGCCTAAGATGCCCCTTAAAACTGTAAAATGTGCTTCCCGCTCTCCTACTCCAGTGCTCTATGGTGGTATAGATGAGTAACAGACGTGTATTTCGTAACAAATCTCCTAAGATGTATACGGATCTCCGAAAGGACAAATTTCAACGAATCTGAAAAAAAGTTATGAGATTAAAGAATGCATTCGCTTCATTCCGATGGCGTCACACTGTGATAGTAGTTCAGGCCCATGGAAGAAATCAATTTTCACATTGGTTCGATAATTTGGTTTCAAGTAAATTTGTGATTTAAATTGAATTTGTAATTGTCAGGTTAGTTAAGTTCCACAGTCTAATGTGATTCTTAGGTTTGAAAAATTTGGGCCCGGCGAAGTTTGCATCATTTATTCCGCTGCGTCTGAAAATATGGAGTCGTTTTGATATATGAACAACAAATCCGCCAGAAAAATTGAAACTGAAAACGAATACAGTGGAACCTCAGATTACGAGCATAATCCCCGTTCCAGAAGAAGGCTTGTAATCCAAAGCACTCGTATATCAAAGCAAGTTTCCCAATAGGAAACTCAGATGATTTGTTCCACAACCACTGCTGGTCTATGCAGTACTGTATGTGGCCAGAGGTGCGGGGGCGCTGGTGTATGCAGTACTGTATGTGGCCAGAGGTGTAGGGACGCTCTGAGACACTAGGGAACTGTTGACACTTTTGGGTGCTGGAAGAAGAATATTGGGAGGAGGGCCTCAAAAAAAGGGTTTGGTGTTTGCATAAAAAAATTTGTTTTTTTTGTGCGTAATTGGAGTATGTCTCTTATGCATTTTGATATGTACATATGTGAATATTTTTATCATATAACAATAAATCATTTTTTACTAACGTTGGGGTACCATTATCGTCTTTTACAATTAGTTTGTTAGGGTCCAATTTTTTTTTTTTTTTAAATTGTACTTTCGGGTGTTCCGAGTGTTTCTGAGCATCTCCGAGCCTCACCAGCTCCCCTGCAGAGGCTTGAATCCCTCTCATCTTGTGAGACAGCGCTCGCAAAACGAGTCAGTATTTTTTTTTTAAAAACTCCTCGTATTGCGAAACGATCTTAAAGTGGAGTTCCACCCAAAAGTGGAACTTCTGCTTTAAGGGAAGGTGACCCTCCCAACATGCCACAATTGCCATGTCATTTTTTTTGCGGGGGGGACCGTGGACCCTGTTTTCACAGGGTCCCAGGTCCACTTCCTCTCCTGGTGCCGCGGAACCGGAAGGAAGTTCTCCCCCCCACCTCTCGGCGATCTTCTGGGATACGTCACAGGTCCCCGAAGATGTGCCGGCCATTCACAGCGCGCAGCCAAAGCCGGGTGCCCACACTTGTGATGCTGGTGCCACCAAAGGGAGGGGGAGAAGAGCGACGCTGCAGGCGGCTGTATCAATGGAGCCTGGGACAGGTGAGAGTCCGATTGTTAAAAGTCAGCAGCTGCACTTTTTGTAGCTGCTGACTTTTAATAGGGTGGAACGCCGCTTTAAACCACGTTACTCGCAATCCGAGGTTCCACTGTATATAGAAATCTTTAAATCTCCACCCGGACCAACGGATTATATTAAAGGGAATGCCGAGGATTTGAAGCAAATTCCGAAAATGAATCGGTTCAACATAACGAAAATGAGGAAACAAAATTCGTCAATGAATAAATGTATCCGAAGTGAAAATTTCCGGCACGCAAATGTCTAAATGAATGATGGCCACGCCCTTCATCTAAAGACAGACTTGTAGTGCAGAGGAAGAAAGGGGCCTCTCCGAGCAGCTCTGGTATATTATGGAGTGAACTTGGCAAGTGCCTATAAAACTGTGCAGTCATATTTAGGCAAAATTGTGTAACTGCGAGTGAAAGTAAAACTGAACGAAATGCAAATGGAAGTTATTAGTTCAGTGTTCATATGACTGAATATCTATTATAACTGGGCTTAAATGTACCCACACACAGACTGAAATGTACGCTCCTAAATTTACTACTGCAATACATTGGTAAGACGTCAAAGGCAAAGTTCAAAATAAGATCTCTCCTGACCAGCTCCATCAACTGTGTGGATTTTAATGAGCTATCAGACGTTGTCAATGGACATCTTGATACTTTGAATGAAACTAAAGAGAAATAATACTATTCCCATTTCTTATTCATGTCCAAATATGGATACTCGGTTCACACCCAGGCGATCCGACTTCAAGGGCGACTTCAGGGCGACTTAAAGAGCGACTCCATGCCAGGCGACTTTGCCTGTGGCCAATCAGAGAAGGGAGGGAGGGGGGTTGCCTTCAGAAATTATTTTCTTTTAAACTGTAAAGTCGCTTCAATATAGATGGGGGATCCTACTTGGAGGCGACGTCCTTTGAATTCTATGGGCACAAGTCAGATAGAAGTCGCCTTGAAGTAGTACAGGAACCTTTTCTGAAGCTGCCTTGAAGTAGTACAGGAACCTTTTCTGAAGCCCGCCTTGAAGTAGTACAAGAACCTTTTCTGAAGCCCGCCTTGAAGTAGTACAAGAACCTTTTCTGAAGCCCGCCTTGAAGTAGTACAAGAACCTTTTCTGAAGCCCGCCTTGAAGTAGTACAGGAACCTTTTCTGAAGTCGCCTTGAAGTAGTACAGGAACCTTTTCTGAAGTTGCCTTGAAGTAGTACAGGAACCTTTTCTGAAGTCGCCTTGAAGTAGTACAGGAACCTTTTCTGAAGTCGCCTTGAAGAAGTACAGGAACCTTTTCTGAAGTCGCCTTGAAGTAGTACAGGAACCTTTTCTGAAGTCACCTTGAAGAAGTACAGGAACCTTTTCTGAAGTCGCCTTGAAGAAGTACAGGAACCTTTTCTGAATCTGCCTTGAAGTAGTACAGGAACCTTTTCTGAAGCCGCCTTGAAGTAGTACAGGAACCTTTTCTGAAGTAGTACAGGAACCTTTTCTGAAGTTGCCTTGATGTAGTACAGGAACCTTTTCTGAAGTCACCTTGAAGTAGTACAGGAACCTTTTCTGAAGTCACCTTGAAGTATTACAGGAACCTTTTCTGAAGTCGCCTTGAAGTCAGAGCGACTTCAGTAGTGCACATTAAAAAAGCTCCCATTCATTTCAACGGGATTTCTGATGCCAAGCGACTTGAGTCGACATGGGGCGACACAAGTCAGATCGCAAGTCGCCTAAGTGTGAACCGAGCCTTAGTCTTCATATTTAAGCACCGTATTCTTTATATGGCACCAAGCACCCAGTTCTTAATCCCTGACCTGCACCAAACAGAGGAGTTGCGTCTACCTCACCAGAAACTATATACGTGTGGCCGCCTGCCCAAACGCCCTTTCACAACCTAGAACCAAATATGTTGTTGAAACTCATCCAGGAGTATCAAAAAAGTTTTAAACAATATAAAAAAAAAAAAGGATAAAGCACAAGAGAAAAAAAAAAGCCATCTACAACATTTTATAGTTTCACTCCAGAAATTCTTGCTTGTCTACTTGGCAAATAACACACCATTAAAACATGGAGGTTTATGTAACATTGTCAGCATTGCCTACATAGAAGCACAAATCGGAAACTACTAAGCTATAAATTACATCTGGAGGTTATATGTCTTAGCAGGATGTTTGTTTGTTTGTTTTTTTTTTAGTGTTAACATTAAAACTTTACCAAAAAAAAAAAAAAAAAACCCGATGGAGAGTTTTGCACTAACAGATTAACTATTCAATAAATAACAAAGAAAAAAAAAATAAAAAGACAAAAACGTTTCTCTCCTCCAAGTTTGCAGTCAACATAATTTTTTTTTTTTTCTTAAAAATAGACTTTTTTTTTTTTTCTTTTTTGAGGGTTGCACAACACAATTAGCATACTGGAAAAGTGTCATTGAGGTCTCAGAGTTGGGGAGAGAGATACTAATCTATGTACAGGATATTTTTTTTTTTTTTCACCCCTGAAAACTGTTATTAGTGGACAAACGGTCTAGACTTTCAGCCGTGAACCGATATCTAAAACACAACTGTTATATACAAACCGGTTACAACAATTTTTTTTTTTCATATATAGATTTGTTTTTTTTTTTGTTTTTGTTTTTTTTAACTTTAACATAAGGCTAGAAAAATCGGAACAAATGATTCGTACTTTAGAAACTTCTAAAATACTTCTCATGTCTGAGGTACTTCTTTTTAGTTTTTTTTTTGTATGTATCTCATCTTCTCAGAGTAGCACCTGTCAAAATACAAGTCCATAAAACTTAATAGTAAAATTAGCCTGCGACTCAATAAATGTATAGTGTGCATTTAAAAAATAAGTAGATTTTGGGGCTAAAATATACTGGTGAGTTTTGATCGTAACCAGGTATGAACGATCTCTACAATTTAATGATGGACCGAAGTCCGTCCTTGAATGTAGGTTTTGTACCCGCTGTGACCATTTGTGTACATTCCTACAATGAAGCAATGTATATCAGTGGTGAATTAAACCGGTCAAGGGGCATTGGCACCATTTTCATGGGCCCCTCCGCCATATACATTTAATGTGCAATTAAAGATCATCATCCTGACTACCCCAAGAAATATGACAGGATTTGCCAGCCTTGGACGGCTCAATAATTGTCCTTCCTTTCCCCGGTTGGTGCACTACATTTAGGGTTCTTCGCTCACCCTTGTGGTCATCTTTGTTACTTTTTAGCCTTGGAGTCATTCCATACGTAGTTTCTTGGCCTTGCATACCTCTGAGCAACTGTGACTTGTTAACACTGTGCTTATACCACTCTGACTACTCATTGTCTACCATGCCCATGAAGGACATGTGGAAAAAATAAGTAAGCCCCTAGACAACAGAGGGTGGTCAGTTGTAAAGACATGATCCAAGCTCTCTAAGGCAGCAAATTTTTAGATGGTTCCACAAATATACAAGGTGAGGCTCTGAGGCAGAAGAGATCAATGGAGAATGCTCAAGCCCTTCTTCGCTCACCCTTGTGGTAATCTTTGTTACTTTTTAGCCTTGGAGTCATTCCATACCTAGCTTCTCTGACTTGCATACCTCTGAGCAACTGTGACTTGTTAACACTTGTGCTTATACCACTCTGACTACTCATTGTCTACCATGCCCATGAAGGACATGTGGAAAAAATAAGTAAGCCCCTAGACACCAGAGGGTGGTCAGTTGTAAAGACACGATCCAAGCTCTCTAAGGCAGCAAATTTTCAGATGGATCCACAAATATACAAGGTTAGCTCTGAGGCAGAAGAGATCAATGGAGAACGCTGAAGCCATTGGCACCACTTTTTCTCGGGAAGTATCACTAGCAATAGGCACATGTATCCCAAACTGCCCAATCAAATTTCTATTGAGGGAAACACATTAGCTTTAACTGAATGTGACTTTCAATATTACGTTTCGGACTTCACGCAATGTGCTTGGCGTATTCCTCATTGTTACAACAGTCTGAGACACATATTGACTCCTGGCCATTACTCTTTGTTGACCTGCCTAAAAGGAAAATGGTTTCCATATACCAAGCCCAACATTTTAATGGGACGGTTATTAGAGCCAACAAATCAGCACCGTATACCTTTAAGCAATAATAATATGCTAGAGGTTCTAGTTTTTTCTTACTCTGACTAAGCCCTGGTTCACACTGCTGTAACTTCTCCTGTGACGTTCGACACAAAAAGCCGCATGACAAGTCAAAACACATTAATTTAGTGCCATCTTAATTGCTGCGACTCAAGTCACAGCAACAAAAAATGGTTCCTGCACCACTTTGCTGTGCCTTCCTTGTGACATGAGTGCCATAGACTGCAATGTTGAAATCCAAAGTTGCAAGGAAGTTGTTTCTTTGTCTTATCTTTGCGACTTTGGTTGCAACTTCAGAGCATTTTGTAAGTTCAATAATATGTAAAAACAAAAACAGATAACAGCCACCGCACAACTCACCCGGCCCGCGTGGTTAG
>BLSH010170665.1:195225-206509 GCA_018402905.1 Glandirana rugosa
CCTACCAATGGAAATTATCGGTAAGTTTGGGGAAACACAGTTGAATATATATATATATATATATATACACACACACATATATATATATATATACACACATACATATAGATAGATATATACACACACACAGTTGTGCTCATAAGTTTACATACCCTGGCAGAATGTATGATTTCTTGGCCATTTTTCAGAGAATATGAATGAGAACACAAAAATATTTCTTTCACTCATGGTTAATGATTGGCTGAAGCCATTTATTATCAATCAACTGTGTTACTCTTTTTATATCATAATGACAACAGAAACTACCCAAATGACCCTGATCAAAAGTTTACATACCCTGGGGATTTTGGCCTGATAACATGCACACAAGTTGACACAAAGGGGTTTGAATGGCTATTAAAGGTAACCATCCTCACCTGTGATCTGTTTGCTTGTAATTAGTGTGTGTGTATAAAAGGTCAATGAGTTTCTGGACTCCTGACAGACCCTTGCATTTTTCATTCAAGGCTGCACTGACGTTTCTGGATTCTGAGTCATGGGAAAAGCAAAAGAATTGTCAAAGGATCTGCGGGAAAAGGTAGTTGAACTATATAAAGCCCCTTTCACAGGGGCGGATAGAATTCAGCTTTTAGCTGCGGATAGATGAAGTTATCTACCGCAGCTATACTCTGACAATGCTTTCCTATGGCCCCATTCACACTCTGCATTTAGCAACGGGTTTGTTACAGACAATTCTGTGCGATTAGAAAAAATGGATTTGACTGCGTCCAGGAGCAAATAGATCACAGGTGAGGATGGTTACCTTTAATAGCCATTCAAACCCCTTTGTGTCAACTTATGTGCATGTTATCAGGCCAAAATCACCAGGGTATGTAAACTTTTGATCAGGGTCATTTGGGGAGTTTCTGTTGTCATTAGGATATGAAAAGAATAAACACAGTTGATTGATAATAAATGGCTTCAGCCAAACACAAACCATGAGTGAAAGAAATGGCTTTCTGTTCTCATTCATATTCTCTGAAAAATGGCCAAGAAATCATAAATTCTGCCAGGGTATGTAAACTTATGAGCACAACTGTGTATATATACACACACACACACACACACACACACACACACACACACACACACACACACACACACACACACACACACACACACACACACACACACACCAAAAGTATTGGGACACCTGCCTGTACAAGCACATGAATTTTAATGGCATCCCAATCTTAGTCCGTAGGGTTCAACATTGAGTTGGCCCCCCCTTTGCAGCTATAACAGCTTCAACTCTTCTGGGAAGGCTGTCCACAAGGTTTAGGAGTGTCTATGGGAATGTTTGACCGTTCTTCCAGAAGCCAGTCAAGTTCCTCCACTCCAAACTCGCTCATCCGTGTCTTTTTGGACCTTGCTTTGTGCAGTGGTGCACAGTCACGTTGGAACAGGAAGGGGCCATCCCCAAACTCTTCCCACAAAGCTGGGAGCATGAAATTGCCCAAAATTACGCCTTAAGAGTTCTCTGCACTATTCAGTTCCCTTTATATATAAATATATTTTAATCATGCTGTGACCAGAGCAGTACAGTGTCACCACAGTGACACTATTACTCTGGGGAGTTAATCGGGATTTTTTTTTTACACCATGATTGCTCATACCAATGATGATCACTGTTATGAGCAATCATTTTTATGAATGCCATTCATTCATGTGCCAATGTGTACAATTGTGATAGCTGCAATTAGCCACAGCTATCACATGGTACAGGTATGCTAAGATTGATACTTTCAGTACCATGTGATCACTGTGACCAATCACAGAGCTCACAATAGTACACAATTAATGGCTATGAATGAAAACCATTGTGTACATTGGATATGTTTATCGCTGTGATTGGTCACAGCGATCACATGGTACTGTAGCTGGCTATCTGGGTGACAGATCCCACCGCTACACAGCCCCTAGGGCATGCGACTGGGAGAACCTCATATGACGTCCACCCAGAATAATGGTGCTCTCACCCAGCAGTCTTTTTACTACAGGCCAGGCGGGAGGCGATTAAACACATTATGGGGATTATTCATGGCGGCTGAGGCATTCACACAGCAAATTTTTCATACATAGACCCCTTAATGATGCTTATTGTATAGATAACTGAATTCAATTGTGTCCTTTGAGTACAGCTTTCGATCTTTTATCCCCTGTATTTCTTTGTAGTGGATCATAAGTCACACAAAGTAACTGTATTTTATCGGTGTATATAGCTAATTGCCTGCAGTTCAGCTGTAAAAAGACTACAGATCCATGTAGAGTGACAACTCACCAGCTGCATATTTGATACCATGTTTTCCATCTGTATGGAAGTTGTGGCTATTGGCTGGGGGCTCCTGAACACTGACCCTCCGAACCACTGGGCTATTAGGAGTAAAACCTGTGAAGGACAACAATAAGGGTCACTGGAAGAGTACCAGGGCAATGCCCCCCGAGCCGCTGACAGCTTATCTATAGTCCTTTCCTCTTTACATAACTACATTCTAAGCGGTGTGACTATTCTCAAACTGGAAAATGTGGAAACAATGTAGCATTCTGAAAGGCCGGGGTTCCTACTTACATTTTCCTGTTTCTTCCAAAATTTCAACATCGGACATAACAGAGAACTCTTCATTCGGAGACTCCTGTTTAACAGCTGTGTACTCCCCGAATCGGTCTATGAACTTGCCTAGAACAATAAGGAACAACGGATGATACAATGGATGATACATAAATCTTGGAAAAGAGTAACAAGGTTTCCCGTACAGAAAAATTAAAGAGATTGAGATATTTTATGTTTGAAAGCCATGATCTGCCTGCAGCTTGGACCAATGTTAAGTATGTATGGACCCTACCTGTGGGCAGTGCCACCTTAAGGCCCCTTTCACACGATTGGACCCGCCTGTCCGTTTTTCAGGCAGATCCGATCGAGCCACCCATTGACTTCTATGGGGAGGCGGATGTCTCCGCTGGCACCCGCCTGGCATCCGAGCCGACAAGATCAGCTGAAAAGAGACGTATGGCGATCTGTTCCCCAGCCATCCAGCAGGTCGGATTGGATGAAAACAGACAGGCGGTCCGTTTTCATCCAATCTCCCCATAGAGGACAGTGGGACTCTGACAAATCCGTCTCCACTCGCTGTGCAGAGACGGAACTGTCATCCGTCTGCTCGGCAGGGATCAGTGGAGCGATCCCCGCTGAGCAAGCGGAATCTGTCAAACCTGATCCGCCCCGTGTGAAAGGGGCCCGATAGCATCATGGGGCAAGTGGGCAAATTAATGCACTGGGGCCCCTACCAGCGTGCTACATGAGCCGTGGCAAACAGTGGGTGTGGCTAATTATGCTACATATTGGGTTTAGTCTGATTCTTTACAATTTTTTTAAGCTTTTTAAAAAAATTTTTTTTCACAACGCTGTTGGGGGGGTCTTTGGTGAGATATCAGGGGTATAAAGAGATCCCTGAAGTCTCACCTTTGAGACAGAGAAAGGAACTGAGGAAACACCACCCCTTGTTCCTTTCTGCAGTCTCAATTCAGTTGAATGAACAGGACACAGAGGCTCCTGCCCACTCAAATTGAAGCATAGTAAACACAGTTTACTGTGCTTCAGTTTTGAATGACCACAGTGAGTGATCAGAACCAATCACTCACTGTTAATTTTCGAAGAGGAAGCTACTCATCGTCATTCCCAAGAATATAAGGTCCCGAGGGAGCAATGATTGCAAAACGCATCAATCTGTTTTTGATCTCTTGGTTTAACTATGGATGCAATAATTGTTGATCAACAACCATTTTTAAGCTGTCTCTGAAGCGCTTTATTATATAATACTGTTCATAGTGGCTCAATTGGACTGTTAGACAGGTAAATTTGGCTTGGTGGCAGACTGGTCCGCAAGTTGAGCTTGGAACCTTTTTTGTTTTTTACTTTTGTCTGTATCTGCCTTTCCAGAGAGCTCCTTGCTGTAGTGGCCAGTTATAGATGGGGGACAGTGACCTTGTTTTTTGTGTAGTCACTACTTTTGGTACCATACCAGCGCCGCAGCCGCCATGGGGCCACGGCTGGGTGTCTGGTCCTGTACCTTTAAGGAGGGTTGGGCTCCTCCAGTCACCTGTCCTTCATCTATCCATTCAATTGTATGTGCTTCCACTGTGAAGCCTCTTATATATAGAGCTAGGTCTGCAGTATACAGGGAGCCTTGTCGTGGCCTGCAGCTTACGCATGCACTTGCAAATGTGTGTAACCAATCCCCTGTCTTTTAAACGCTGGACTGTTAGACAGGTAAATTTGGCTTGGTGGCAGACTGGTCCGCAAGTTGAGCTTGGAACCTTTTTTGTTTTTTACTTTTGTCTCAATTGGAGGAAGGCAATAAACAACCAGCTTGCATAAAAGCAATAAAAAATGTTTATTTGACCACAGTGGTCATAAAAAACAAAACCATGCAAATAAATTGATTGTAATTCAGGCGCAGTCTTTCAGGACTGTATACAGAAGTTTATGAAGTTTGTCAGTGCATAGAGAAGCTCACTGTGCAAAAATCGTGACAGACTGAGCCACCACCAATAAGATTGGCCCCTCACCTCATATATTCAACCTGCATAAGGTCACAGAGCCTGTGGGAATACTCCAGGGATCTTCTAATAATCACAGCTCAAATACGAGATCCATCAACAAATATCCATCCATATAAAATAAGGAATAGATCGAATGCTCTCCGTTTCACAATTTATTTTAACCGGTTCCACACCGCCTACCGTATATTGACGGCGGCAGTGTGGACGCTTAATGTGAATCGCCGTAAAAAAGCGGCGATCTGCGGGTGCCCGCTAGGGGGGCGCGCGCGCCTGCCATATTCCTAAGGAGTGTGCCCGCGGCTCGGGCAGACCCGATGTCCGCCAGCGAGCCGCGATGAGCGGCCACAGCCAAAGAACGGGGAACCGCCGTGTTTACATGCTCTGTTAGTGGGGGCATGAGAGATCTACTGATCCCTGTCACTGGGATCAGTTAGATCTCTTATGCCCGTGGTAGCCCAACCCCCCCACAGTTAGAACACCGCCTAGGGAACACAGTTAACCCCTAGATGTCCCCCTGCAGGTTAACCCCCTTCACTGCCAATGACATTTATACAGTAATCAGTGGACAATTTCTGATCGCTGTATAAATGTCATTGGTCCCAAAAAATTAATAAATGTTCCACATATCAGTGAAGTCACCGTGGTGGCTGCCTCATCCCTTGATATTAGATCAAAAAAGGAAAGAACCCCCTTAGATGGGACTTTAATAGGCAGCAACACACCACACAAAAATCAAATTATATCAAAGAAGTCATATTTATTTAAAATGTCTCGGTCACTCTATATTAGAGGAACAACATAGATTGTAAAACTGAGTAACATTTCTCTGTCACGGATCAAATGGTCAATAGTTCAACATAGGATTGACCATAGATGAATGAATGCATAGCTTGGATGATGACAAAAGACAATCCGTTGTCCAGGAATGAAAGGGGATGATGTGCAATGTCCCAGTGCCCAACATTTAACGTTTCGGGTCCAAATGAGGCCCTTCATCAGGGGAGATGTTCAACAGATTCACTCATCTGTTGTAAGGTAATTGGGTATATAGTTTGATCCGTTTCAACGGATTTCAGCGCCTGGAGAGAAAAAGAGTTGGGGACAGGAGATCTGGGATGGATAGATCCCATCCTTCTCAGTACATATAGTTACCGGTGGCAGATCCCCCCGGCCAACAAAACAAATGAACAACGAAAATGTTAACAAGTCCTTGAACTTAAAGTGACAGTGCAGGCGCAGTGGGCTCTCCATGAGGCAGACAGACCTATAGGGGCCTGCTTATCCCGATCGACAGTTGACCCAACATTTTATGACACAGTTCTGGGACACCAATAAGTTGCCATTTATGCAAGGGTGTCCGAAAATGGATGCAAATCGTTGAAACAGATCAAACTATATACCCAATTACCTTACAACAGATGAGTGAATCCGTTGAACATCTCCCCTGATGAAGGGCCTCATTTGGACCCGAAACGTTAAACGTTGGGCACTGGGACATTGAACATCATCCCCTTTCATTCCTGGACAACGGATTGTCTTATGTCATCATCCAAGCTATGTATTCATTCATCTATGGTCAATCCTATGTTGAACTATTGACCATTTGATACGTGACAGAGAAATGTTACTCAGTTTTACAATCTATGTTGTTCTTCTAATATAGAGTGACCGAGACATTTTAAATAAATATGACTTCTTTGATATAATTTGATTTTTGTGTGGTGTGTTGCTGCCTATTAAAGTCCCATCTAAGGGGGTTCTTTCCTTTTTTGGTCCCAAAAAAAGTGTCAAAATGTTCCGACATGTCCGCTGCAATATCTCAGTACCGCTAAAAATCGCAGATCACCACCATCACTAGTAAAAAATAAAAACCCCAGAAATTAATTATCATCCGTAAACGCGGCAACTTTTACGCAAACAAATCAATAAACGCCGATTGCGTTTTTTTTTTTTACCAAAAATATGAGGAAGAACATAAATCGACCAAAACCGATGAAAAAAAATGTTTTTTTTATATATTTTTTTTTTGGATTTGTATTTTAGCAGAAAGTAAGAAATTAGTTTTTTTTTTTTTGCAAAATTGTCGTTGTTCTTTTGTTTATAGCGGCGATCAGAAATGACGCAGAGGGGATCAAATACCACCAAAAGAAAGCTCTATTTGTGGGAAAAAAAGGACGCAAATTTCGTTTGGGTACAACGTCGCACGACCGCGCAATTATCAGTTAAATCGACGCAGCGCCGAATCGCAAAAAGGGCTCCGGTCCTGACCTGGGAAATCCTTCCGGGCTGAAGTAGTTAAAAAATATTACACTCACATGCAAATGCACTCAATACCGAGTGCTGGCGTACAAACAGTTCGACAAGCGTCCTAGTCCCAAAAAACATGGCCGCGGGTGATATCACTACGGAATCCACGTCCGCTGACGAAGCTCCGGTGGGAACATAACATGTACGGAATCAGGAGGAGCTAGTAGCGACGTCACCCGCGGCCATGTTTATAGGACTAGGACGCTAGTTTAACTGTTTGTATGCCAGCACTCGGCATTGAGTGCATTTGCATGTGAGTGTAATACTTTTTTATTGATTTTTAAATAAATTGTGAAACGGAGAGCATTAGATCTATTCCTTCTTTTATATGGATGGATATTGATGGATCTCGTATTGGAGCTGTGATTATTAGAAGATCCCTGGAGTATACCCAAAGGCTCTGTGACCTTATGAAGGTGGAATATATGAGGTAGGGGGCCGATCTTATTGGTGGTGGCTCACTCGGTCACGATTTTTGCACAGTGAGAAGATAGGACACTCTCTCACCACTGGGGTTGCTCTTGTCGTTTATGGACTATCCTTTGGATTTTCATCTTTCTTAATTGTATTACATTTGGCACTACACTATGCAGTGATTTTATATGTTTCTAAGGTGGAGAGATTACCTTTGAGTGTTTATTAGCCTACCGTCTATTTTGCATTTGTACTTTTACAGATCAGCGCTGAATGTTTATATGTTTACATAAGTTTGAGATTAGAGCCACCTGTTACCCCCAATTTAATATAATTGAACTTATTAGCATGTGGAAGGGCATCGCCCTCTTTCAAGATGGCGGATCCCTATGAGAGAGTACCCGAGTTTCAGCTTTTAGCAGTGGTTTACCCTCCTCTTTTCCAGCAGTCATAAATAGCAATGCTACAAATACCATTACTGAGGTGTGTGCATGGTCCGTGACCATCCGCTCAATCATGACCCTGACACAAATGCATAAAAACAACCAGTCCTGCTTCGGTGATCTTACTTGTGCTGGGGAATGACACGTTCTCTCTGCCGTTCTGGTCGTACGTCTCTGTGGCACGCTGCTTCTCGCCGAGCTGGACTGTTAACAGAATGTCGGGGTTCACCAAAGAACAGTCTGGGTCTAACAAAACAAAAAGGGAACAATGAGAGCAGATCCCCCGGGGAGTGCCATAGGACGATATTAGAAGGCCTGCTTGGTGGAGCTAGAAAGACTGGGGAGGTGCCCTATGAAGGCTATAGGGCACCATGCATAGATTGTGCCACGTCCTGGCTGCATATTAGAGAGGGGAACTTATTTTGAGAAAATTGACTTTTCAGGCGCAGGTAATATAAAATATACAATTTTATTAACTACGTTAAAAACATATTCTGACGTAATAGTAGAAAATAACAAAAAATCAACTACTGAGATGAACACTGGTATTGAGACCCCTAATGTTAATAATGCAATATACAAAGCATAGGTGCGTGCAGCCTATTGTATTAGGGTGTGCACCCCAAAGCTCAAACACACAGTACCGATCGCTAACTGTGTTCATTCAGAAAGGTAAAGGGCCAGTAAATGATATATTTAGAGGCCCCTTCTCCCACTTATTGTAAAACATCCCCCTGTGTCTGTCCATAGCAGCAGCCAGTGAGAGAAAAGAGGAAGGAAGCTGGCAGCGTTGTGGGGGGGGGCCAGGGCAGAAGGGGGAATTCGTGCTGCTCGGGTTGATTAAGGTGTGCCCAGGCACACCTAGCACAACCTGTGCACACGCCTATGATACAAAAGCACCGTAATGCACTTTGCAATTCCATAAGATGTTCCTCTGTTCAAGGGGTTCGCTTGGTCCTCGCAGTACAATTCCTGCTCGCTCTACATGTTTCGCGAACCCCAGTCTGCTTCCCCAGGAGCTTTGTTCAATGCTGCGCCTCTCTGTGTAGGCGCCCTCACTATTTCAACCACCTAGGGCTCAAGGCAATACAAGCCGGTAGGAAGTAATTAAAATTCCAGTATATATCTCATAGTTTGTAGACGCTATAGCTTTTCCACAAACCAATCAATATATTGGGATTATTTTACCAAAAATATGTAGTAGAGTACATATTGGCCTAAATTTATGAAGAAATGTGATTTTTTAAAAAAAAAATTTTATTGTATATCTTATATAGCAGAAAGTAGAGCTGCACAATTAATCGTATTAAAAACGTGATCTTGATTCACCCCCCCAATCTCTATCACATATTACCGCGATTTTCAGTGCAGTGAATGGAGTCCGACTTACAGGGTGACTCAGCGCTACTTGACTGTAATAGAAGTCAATGCAAGTCACCTGAAGTCCCCCAGGAACCTTTTTCTAAAGTCGGAACGACTTGAGTCTCTCCTATCTGGGCAGAGAGCCAAGTCTGGGCAGAGAGCCAAGTCAAGTTGATAAAAGAAGTAAAAAGATACAATGTTTCAAATGATCAAAGGAATGAACTCCGCTGTATAGAAGAGTTTAGTTTAACCATTTAACCACTTCAGCCCCGGAAGGATTTCCCACTTTAGGACCAGAGCACTTTTTGCGGACAATTGCGCGGTCGTGCGGCGTTGTACCCAAACTAAATTTGCATCCTTTTTTTCCCACAAATAGAGCTTTCTTTTGGTGGTATTTGATCCCCTCTGCGTGATTTCTGATCGCCGCTATAAACAAAAGAAGAGCGACAATTTTGCAAAAAAAAAAAAAACAAATTTCTTATTTTTTGCTAAAATACAAATCCAAAAAAAAAAATCTATAAAAAAACATTTTTTTCATCGGCTTTGGCCGATTTACTTCCTCATATTTTTGGTAAAAAAAAAAATCGCAATCTGCGTTTATTGATTGGTTTGCGCAAAAGTTGCCGCATTTACAGATGATGAGAATTCATTTCTGGGGTTTTTATTTTTTTTACTAGTAATGGCGGCCCCTGCGATTTTTAGCGGTACTGCGATATTGCAGCGGACATGTCGGACCATTTTGACACTTTTTTGGGACCATTGGCATTTATACAGCGATCAGTGCTATAAAAATGCATTGATTACTGTGTAAATGCCATTGGCAGTGAAGGGGTTAACCTGGGGGGGCGCTCTTAGGGTTAACTGTGTTCCCTCAGTGTGTTCTAACTGTATGGGGGCTGAGCTGGCAGGGGGAGGGGAGTGATCACAGCTTCCATATACAGGAAGCCTGTGATCACAGCCCTTCCCCCTCTAACAGAATGGAGATCCATGTTTACTTACACGGACCTCCGTTCTTTCACTGCGGGGGGAGCCATCGCGGGTAGTTGGCGGAGATCGAGTCCCCCCTACCCGCTCCCTGGACCCCCCGGAACACAGTGAACGCGCCTCAGGTGGCGCACACTGACAGTGAGAGATATCGCAGCCGCAGTCATATGACGGCGGTTTGTGATATCGAGCCACTCTGTCGCCGTCAGACTGCGGTCGGCAAGTGGTTAAAGACTTAATCTTTTCTGATATTTGCTGCTTACAAATAAAAATCCAGTATTTTCTGCTAGAAAATGACTTAGAACCCCCAAACATAGATTTTTTTTTTAGCAGAGACCCTAGAGAATAAGATGGCGGTTGTTGCAATATTTTATGTCACACGGTATTTGCGCAGCGGTCTTTCAAACGCAATCCTTTTGGAAAAATTACACTTTCAAAAAAAAAAGAAACTAAACAGTGCTGTTAGCCCAATTTTTTTGTATACGTAAAATGTTACGCCGCGAGAATCGTGATCTTTATTCTAAGAAAAAAAATCATGATTCTCATTTTAGCCAGAATCGTGCAGCTCTAGCAGAAAGTAAAAAAATATACATTTTATTTATTTTTTTTACGTTCTCGGTCTTCTTTTGTTTATAGCGCAAAAAAAAATAAGCAGTGGTGATCAAATACCAAAAGAGAAGGCACTATTTGTGGAAAAAAATGAGTTTGAGTGCAGCGTTCAACTTCCACGCAATTGTCAGTTTGGGTAATGCAGTGCCGTATCGCCTGGTAACGAAGGTGGGGAGGGGGTAAATTTTCCGGAGGTCAAGTGGTTAACTGTAGCATGGATGAATGTGAACGGCTCAGTGTTCCCTATTATGCGGTGGAGTGGCATAAATGAAAACATTCAAGTGCAGCAAAAATAATACGCGGCGGCCCACCTGAACCCGCGACATTCACGTTCCCATTCCTGCCACCGACATGGTAACTTTTCTGACAAGGCTCCTCTTCCGGCTGTATCCGAAGGAAGTTATTAGGATTTAGAATCACAAAGCCTGCCAAAAAAATTTAAAAAAAAATGGTAAAGATAATAGAAAGGTGACCTTCTGTTTGCTTTCTTGCTCTTGAAGTGTAAGTTCTACTTTTCACAAAAAAAATAAAAAATTAAACAGTGAACACCGTGGGGGGGGGGGGGG
>BLSH010170665.1:217335-243192 GCA_018402905.1 Glandirana rugosa
CCCCCCCCCCCCCCCCCCCCCCCCCCCCCCCCCCCCCCCCCCCCCCCCCCCCCCCCCCCCCCCCCCCCCCCCACATTAGTTAAGAATGGCTGGATAGCTCAAAGAACCCCTAGCAGCGTCTGGAGAAACCCTGGTTGAGAATGTCTGGATAGCGCAAAGAACCCCTAGCAACATCTAAATGAACCCTGGCTGAGAATGGTTGGATATCGAAAAGAATCCCTAGCAACCTCTGGAGGAACCCTGGTTGAGAATGTCTGAATAGCACAAAGAATCCCTAGCAACCTCTGTAGGAACCCCGGTTGAGAATGTCTGAATAGCGCAAAGAGCCCCTAGCAACATCTGGAGGAAACCTGGTTGAGAATGTCTGGATTGCACAAAGAACCCCTAGCAACATCTGGAGGAACCCTGGTTGAGAATGTCTGAATAGCGCAAAGAACCCCTAAGCAACATCTGTAGGAACCCCAGTTGAGGAAGTCTGGATAGCGCAAAGAGCCCCTAGCAACATCTGGAGGAAACCTGGTTGAGAATGTCTGGATAGCACAAAGAACCCCTAGCAACATCTGGAGGAAACCTGGTTGAGAATGTCTGGATAGCGCAAAGAACCCCTAGCAACATCTGGAGGAAACCTGGTTGAGAATGTCTGGATAGCGCAAAGAACCCCTAAGCAACATCTGTAGGAACCCCAGTTGAGGAAGTCTGAATAGCGCAAAGAACCCCTAAGCAACATCTGTAGGAACCTCAGTTGAGGAAGTCTGGATAACGCAAAGAACCCCTAGCAACATCTGGAGGAAACCTGGTTGAGAATGTCTGGATAGCGCAAAAAACCCTAGCAAACTCTGGAGGAATCCTGGCTGAGAATGGATGGATAGCTCAAAGAACCCCTAGCAACATCTGGAGGAACCCTGGTTGAGGAAGCCTGGATAGTGCAAAGAACCCCTAGCAACATCTGGAGGAACCCTGGTTGAGAATGTCTGAATAGCGTAAAGAACACCTAAGCAACATCTGGAGGAACCCCAGTTGAGGAAGTCTGGATAGCCCAAAGAACCCCTAACATTTGGAGGAAGCCTGGTTGAGAATGTCTGAATAGTGCAAAGAGCCCCTAGCAATATCTGGAGGAACCCTGGTTGAGAATGTCTGGATAGCGCAAAGAACTTCTAGCAAAATCTGGAGGAACCATAGTGGAGAATTGCTAGATTGATAGTTTTTGACACTTTATTTGTTTATCTGGTTGAGAAAGGTTGATGTAGACAAATCCTACCGCAACACCTGACAGCCAATGAATTCCTTTCAGCGTCCATTTTGGAGCCAGACCTTGCAATGACCAATCGGTTGACTGCCACAGGCCTGACAAGCCGTGTGGTCATAAATCTACAGCTTATTTTACTTTAGTGTGATGGTCAATGGGAAGAATGATCATTACATGTGTGGTCATTGGGAAGAATTACCCCCTTCCAGATAGCTAAAAAGACCAATGGCATCAGTGGGAATTTATCTGAGAGGCAGAAATTGCTCATTGCCCTAGCAACCTCTGAAGGAACCCTAGATGAGAAAAGCTGTAGGGTGTCAACCATGGCTCCGACCATAGATGCAGTGGAGTACGGACGTAGCCACCCAGAGACAAGAAGCGTATTATTTGCAGCATTACCAGTTGAAAATAAAGCAAAAGAAGCTTGAAAAATAAAATGGATGCAAACACCACAACAAGTTCCAGTAATTCCCAATATATTACATTTTGATTGTGGTTTCAGATTCACTTTAACAGGCCATGCTACATGGTGTCTGCACATTCATTTTTCCTGAATCCTTCTCTATGCAGCTGGGATTCTAGGATCGGACTGGACACCATGAACCAAGATTTGCACTCCATTTGAACAGCTGGAAGGCAGGGGGGATATATGCTCAGCCCCTACACACTGTACCCCAGTCAATGCTTTTATTAGCAGATTAGAAAAATTCCTGGACATTGAAGGGCATCTGATGAGCCGACAACGCTCTCTCTGTGCTACCCAAATCCTTCTGCCCTGCCCAGTTCTCATAAGGTGGACTAAAAAAAACATCTCCCCTTATGTTATGAAGATAAGAAGGGGGGATTTCTGTAGTCTAGCGCAGGGGTCTCCAAACTGTCTAAATAAAGGGCCAGTTTATTGTACTTCAGACTTTAGGAGGGCCAGACTGTGGCCATTGGGAGTACTAAATGTCCCAGCATCAGTGGGCGTAAACAATCCCCCATCACTGTTGCCATTGGTAGGAATTGTGGCCCATCATTGGTGTCATTGTGCCCCATCATTTGTGTCATTGGTAGGAATTGTGCCCCATCATTTGTGTCATTGGTAGGAATTGTGCTCCATCATTTGTGTCATTGGTAGGAATAGTGCCCCTTCATTGGTGTCATTGGTAGGAATTGTGGCCCATCATAGGTGTCATTGTGCCCATCATTGGTGTCATTGGTAGGAATTGTGCCCCATCATAGGTGTCATTGTGCCCATCATTGGTGTCATTGGTAGGAATTGTGCCCCATCATTGGTGTCATTGTGCCCCATCGTTGGTGTTATTGGTAGGAATTGTGCCCCATCATTGGTGTTATTGGTAGGAATTGTGCCCCATCATTGGTGCCATTGGTAGGAATTGTGCCCCATTATTCGTGTCATTGGTAGGAATTGTGCCCCATCATTGGTGTCATTGGTAGGAATAGTCCTCCATCATTGGTGTCATTGGTAGAAATTGTGCCCCATCATTAGTAGGAATTGTGCCCCACCATTAGTGTGATTGGTAGGAATTGTGGCCCGTTATTGGTAGGAATTGTGCCCCATCATTGGTGTCATTGGTAGGAATTGTGCCCCATCATTGGTGTCATTGTTAGGAATTGTGTCCCATTATTCGTGTCATTGGTAGGAATTCTGGCCCATCATTGGTGTCATTGGTAGGAATAGTCCTCCATCATTGGTGTCATTGGTAGAAATTGTGCCCCATCATTGGTGTTACTGGTAGGAATTGTGCCCCACCATTAGTGTGATTGGTAGGAATTGTGGCCCATCATTGGTGTTATTGGTAGGAATTGTGCCCCATCATTGGTGTCATTGGTAGGAATTGTGCCCCATCATTAGTGTCATTGGTAGGAATAGTCCTCCATCATTGGTGTCATTGGTAGGAATTGTGCCCCATCATTGGTGTCAATGGTAGGAATTGTGCTCTAATGTTGATGTCATTGGTAGGCATTGTGTCACTTTGTTGGTGTTATTGGGAGGAACTGTGCCCTTCATTAATGTCAGTGAATAAAATAGCAACCCAAGGGTCAGATAAAAGCAAGCAAAGGGCCACATCTGGTCCTTGGGCCGCAGTTTGGAGACCCCTGGTCTAGTACATGAGAACACATTGCCCAGGCATGCATTTTAACTTTCACCCAGCTTATTAAACCAAGATTTGCAGCTTACCGTAGGAGACACATGGCCAGCCATGTCGCTTTCTGCTCCTTCTACTTTTTGGCCAAAGAGCGAGAGCAAATCTGCAAGTCTATGTGAAGATCGGAGCGACGTCCAACAATGGACAATTCTCACTGAAGCCTGGAGAGAGAAAAAAAATATATATATCAAAAATCAAATGTCATAATTTATCCCACAACATGTCCGTTGCCTGCAGGTTACTTTACATGAGTGGTTTATCGGGTGGGTAAAGCAGCCCACAGATGATTTGATTTTCTTTCCTTCCACCATGGGTTGCAGGAAAGAAAATGACCTGATTCCCCCATTAACACAGCCAGTGATGATGGGGCAATGCCTCCTGCAGCGCTATTGTGTTCAGCCGGTGGGGGGATGTGAGGGGGGCGCGGGGAGCCTTCCCTGCTGGCAGAACACAATCATCACTGCTAGCTGCTATAGCCGCCAGCCGTAATCTGATTAAAAAAAATCCAACAGGCTGGATGTAACCAAATCGATCGACTTGGGTACAATCAGCCTGCCCATAGATGGATCGAAACTTGGCTGAACCAGCCGAAGTTTGGTCCATGTATGACCGGCGTAAAAGCATTGTGCCATGGGTTAGGTTGTGAGTCAAAGCTCACATAGGTTGGCCATACATGCCTTGAACTTCAACCAAAATTCAATCCGTGAGTGGCCCTCTTGGCACCATATAAATTAAAAGTCAAAGAAGCCTGGTGGAAAAAGCATGCAGATGCACTTTTCGGCAGTGCCATTGGGTGCAGAGAAACCTAAGTGTCTATGGCGAGCCTAAAGGATAAATCCACCTTCACTGACGTGGCCTCCTACAACCGTCCTCTTCGCTCGTCCCAAGACCTTCTGCTCTCTATCTCCCTTGTCTCCTCCACCCATGCTAATCTCCAGGACTTCTCCAGAGCCTCTCCCATCCTCTGGAACTCTCTATCCCAATCTGTCCACCTATCTCCTACTCTGTCCACTTTTAGGTGATCCCTGAAAACTCATCAGGGAGGCCTATCCTGCCTCCAGCTAACAACGGAATCTTCTACTCCCCTCATCAGTTCCTCCCTCGCAGTTCCTACCTTTCGATTCACCAGCCCCCACCCCCCCCCCCTTAGATTGTAAGCTCACAGGAGCAGGGCCCCTCTAACCCTCTTTAATTTGAATTGTACTGTTGCTGTTCTTTATATTGTAAAGCGCTGCGCAAACTGTTGGCGCTATATAAATCCTGTATATGAATAGAGCTGCACAATTCTGGCCAAAATGAGAAACACAAATTTTTTGCTTAGAATAAAGATCACGATTCTCGCTGGGTAACATCTCACATATACAAAAAAATTGGGCTAACAGCACTGTTTAGTTTTTTTTTGAAAGTGTCATTTTTCCAAAATTGCATTTGAAAGACCGATGTGCAAACACCGTGTGACATAAAATATTGCAACAACCGCCATTTTATTCTCTAGGGTCTCTGCTAAAATATATATATAATGTTTGGGGGTTCCAAGTAATTTTCTAGCAGAAAATACTGGATTTTTACTTGTAAGCAAAAAATGTCAGAAAAGATTAAGGCTCCATGCACACTGGACGCTCTATATAGTCATTTTGGACTTCGGATTTCTGCCAGAAAAACGCTGCTTTTAAAACTAGCTTCTACCAGTGTTTTGTAATAGCGTTTATCTGCGTTTTTCTTTTAACTTCATTAGCTTCCATGGACTACAAAAAACGCCGGACGCCGTTAAACGACCGTTTAGCGGCGTCTAGTGTTTTTTTGAGGTCAGAAGAACGACTCCTGGACGCCAATACAGGGTGTTCAGATAACAGCCCAAAAACGCCACTGCTGTTAAAAGACAATAAACGTCCATGTGTGCATGGACACATAGGATAACGTAAAGGGGCGTTTTTGGGCTGTTAAAAAAAACGCCCAAATGACCATAAACGGTTGTTTATCAGCTTCAGTGTGCATGGAACCTAAGGGTCCATTCACACAGGGGCGACTTGCTCTCCGACTTGAGTCGCCTCAAGTTGCCCCAAGTCGCTTGACATGTCAAATCCCATTGAAATGAATGGGAGCCGTCTTCATGTACGCTAGTGAGTTGCTCCGACTTCAAGAAAAAGGTTCCTGCGCGACTCCAAGGTGACTTCTATCCGACTTGTGCCCATAGAAGTCAATGGAAGTCGCCTCCAAGTCGGATCCCCCATCTTAATGCAAGCGACTTTACAGTGAAAAGAATAGAATTTTATTTGGGGCAACCCCCTCCCCCTCCCTTCTCTGATTGGCCACAGGCAAAGTCGCCTGGCATAAGTCGTGTTGTAAGTCGCCTGAAGTCGCGGTGCAATTGCCTAGCAAAGTCACGCCAAAGTCGGATCGCCCCTGTGTGAATGGGCCCATAGTCTTTAAATGGTTAAACTGAACTCTTCTATACACAGGGAGTTCATTCCTTTATAAGTAGAAACATTGTATCTCTTTGCTTCTTCAGCAATGATCTCAGACTTGGCTCTCTGCCCAGATAGGAGACACTCAAGTCGCTCAGACTTAGGCCTCATTTACACTGCTGCTGGTAAACGACTGTTTAGGCCTCATACACACGGGCGTATGTTTAAAAATAAGCAAAACGTCGGGTCCGACGTCAGGGAAAAACCTGCGTTTTGCATTGGCGTTTTTTAAAAATAAAACATTCCTCTGCATTTTTTAACCAGAAAACGTTGGTGTCAAAGACGCCGGTTAACGCCGGTACGGCCTTAGTGATCGCTTTGCGGCGTCAAAAACGCCAAAACGTTATAGCCTCAGAACGCGCAGGTCCCATGTTCTAGCTACAGCTCACTAACGCCGACGCCCTCTACTGCTCAAAAACGTCTGTGTTTTTAGGGGGCCATAGAATAACATGAAGAGCTGTAAAAAACGCCCGTGTGTATGAGGGCTTAGAGGCATTTGGGCATTATTTTCAGCTGCCCCTGAACTCTCCTCTCTGTTATCTTATCAGTACATTTACACAGGGTCGTTGAAGGTCGCAGTTGAGTTTAGAGGCTTTGTAACGCAAAAAAATGGGTTCAGATGCCAGTTCAGAGGCATTTGAAACGCCAAACAGCTTGTAAACGCGCCTAAACGCGGTAACTCGCGTCTAGAACCGTTTAGTTTACAGCCGTTTCCATTTTTTTTAAAAAACGCTCCTAGACTCGAACGTGGCTAAACGCTGCATGCAAAACGCGGCAAAACGGCCGTTTTAGACGCTGGCTTCTAGCTGTCAAAAAAAAATCATTCAAAGGAGGCTGAAATAGCGTCCTGCGTAAATGGAGCCTAAGAAAAAGGTTCCTGGGGGGACTTCAGGCGACTTGCATTGACTTCTACTTACAGTCAAGTCGCGCTGAGTCGCCCTGCAAGTCGAACTCCATTAACTGCACTGAAAATCGCGGTAATATGTGATGGAGATCGCGGGGGGGGGGGGGGGGTGAATTGAGATCGCGATTTTATTACGATTAATTGTGCAGCTCTATATAATAATAATAATAATAATAATAATAATCTCTCAGTGCTGCAATCTTCACCCAGGTCACACTGGGGAGGGATGCAGCATTTTATGTCAGCCCCCCCATGTTCTGAAATAATACATCCTGATTCTAAAGTGCAATTATTGAACTCCTACAGAAAGGATTGCAAAAGCCGGGCCCAAGATAACAGAGGTGACATAGAACTCCTAACACTCATTATCATAGAGGCACGGTGTCTGCTCACACATAGGAGCGCGAAGGTGGTGTGAATTCTGCTTTGCATTCGACATTAGAAAAAGAACAGAGTGGACGCGGTTTTGAGAACATTAAAAGAAAAAAAGAAGAAAAACACAACTTTTTTGGTTTGCCAGCGAGGATGCTCATAATCAGGGTGGTACAGGCAGTACTGTTGTAAGGGGCCCTTACAATGACTTTAGCAGTCTGTAACATTGGAGTCTATGGGAGGGGGAAACCCGGTTTGGGGACACCGTTCTCCCGAACCATAGCCGATAAAAATACCAAACTTGGGTCACATGGAGCGGGCCCCCTGGACCACAACTGGCCCATGCTTGGGACCTCCAGCACCTATGGTTCAGCTGAACCAGTCCCCAAAGTGACCAGTTATTGACTAGCAATTATCGGGTGAATTTCGGACTTAACATTGGAGTCTCTGGGAGGGGGGTACCTGGTTTGGGGACACCGTTCTCCCGAACCATAGCTGATAAAACTACCAAACTTGGGTCACATGGAGAGGCCCCCCTGGACCACAACTGGTCCAAGTTTGGCACCTATGGTTCGGCACGAGGTCTTATTGCAAGCATCGGGTGGGGCTGTGCTGCCTGTGCACTGTTTTTTTAATCCCTTGGATCCCACACTACCATGCATTGCACACTTCACTTGAATGGGTCATGCTTGGCAGGCTACACCTGGTAAGTGGGACAGGGTGTATGGTTACTACTGTGGCTGCGACGTGTACACCCCTGGACAGTGGGCAGATGTGGTGGGATGGCCAGTGGGCGGATGTGGTGGGATGGCCAGTGGGCGGATGTGGTGGGATGGCCAGTGGGCGGATGTGGTGGGATGGCCAGTGGGCGGATGTGGTGGGATGGCCAGTGGGCGGATGTAGTGGGATGGCCAGTGGGCGGATGTGGTGGGATGGCCAGTGGGCAGATGTGGTAGGATGGCCAGTGGGCAGATGTGGTAGGATGGCCAGTGGGCAGATGTGGTGGGATGGCCAGTGGTGGGATGGCCAGTGGGCGGATGTGGGGGGATGTGGTCTTATTGCAAGCATTGGGTGAGGAGATACTACCATGCATTGCACACTTCACTTGAATGGGTCATGCTTGGCAGGCTACACCTGGTAAGTGGGACAGGGTGTATGGTTACTACTGTGGCTGCAACGTGTACACCCCTGGACAGTGGGCAGATGTGGTGGGATGGCCAGTGGGCGGATGTGGTTGGATGGCCAGTGGGCGGATGTGGTGGAATGGTCAGTGGGCAGATGTGGTGGGATGGCCAGAGGGCGGATGTGGTGGGATGGCCAGAGGGCGGATGTGGTGGGATGGCCAGTGGGCGGATGTGGTGGGATGGCCAGTGGGCGGATGTGGTGGGATGGCCAGTGGGCGGATGTGGTGGGATGGCCAGTGGGCGGATGTGGTGGGATGGCTACTGGGCGGATGTGGTGGGATGGCCAGTGGGCGGATGTGGTGGGATGGCCAGTGGGCGGATGTGTAAGGGGCCCCAAAATTTCTGATGGCTGCCCTGCTCATAACTGTTACTTCTCCATCCGGGAGGAATAGGAGGTGAATGTTCTCCAGAGTTCTATCCCATCTACCTGGTGAATAGGTGGTTGGTAGTGCTCTCCCTTCCTCTGGGAACTTTCTTTGATGTACGTTAAGCCCACTTTGAAATGACAGGACTTGTCGGAGCTCATTTTCAGCACAAAGGACGCGCAGCTTAATGCAACAAAGCAAAAGGCCGGGCCTTTGATGGGGATAACACATCAGAGGTTTGTTTCATTGGAATCCGACCTCCACGACCGGCAAACATTGTATGGTCCTCAAATACTGCCAGGTCACACAATGTAAGCTCTTTATATGATTAAAGGAGACTTAAAAAAAAAAAAACTGAAAAGTATTCTATGGGCATGCCTGCTCACACCTGTACATTGCTATCCTTAGGAATTATAAACAACCCAGGAACCTGTAACCCCAAATGTTAACTGTACATGAAAGTAGAGCCATGGCCTTCCCACTTAAAGCGAAGTTCCACCCAAAAGTGGAACTTCCGCTTTAAGGGAAGGTGACCCCCCGACATGCCACAATTGGCACGTCTTTTATTTGGGGGGTGACCAGGGACCCTGCTTTCACAGGGTCCCAGGTCCACTTCCTCCCCTGGTGCCGCGGCTCAGGGAAGGAAGTCCACCTTCCCCCCTCCCTCTCTGCGATCTTATGGGACACGTCACAGGTCCCAGAAGATACGCTTGCCTTTCATAAAGCGCAGCGCGACTTGCGCATGCGCAGTGCGCGCCCGGGTTTGAAGCCAAAGTCGGGTGCCCACACTTGTGATGCCGGCGCGAGGAGCCTGGGACAGACGAGTTTCCGATTATTAAAAGTCAGCAGGTACACTTTGTAGCTGCTGACTTTTACATGGGAGGAACTCTGCTTTAACCCCCCCAGGCCTTTTCTGGCACTTTTTGTTTACTTGTAACAATCAGGATTTTTTGCTCCAAAATTTCTTAGAAACCCCAAACATTATATATAATTTAAAGTGGCTGTCAACTCTTGCCAACCACTTTAAACTACAGGTAAGCCTATAATCAGGCTCACCTGTAGGTCCTGGGAATATCTCCTAAACCTGCACCGTTTAGGAGATATTCCCTTTATCTGCATGTGCCGACGTCATTGGCGCATGCTCACTGACGAATCGCCCCCTGGGGTGGCCCAGGGTGCCGTTTCTCCTGTAATCATGCTGTAAATGAAGGCTCCCGTGTGCATGCATGGCGGCTCCGCCAATCACAGCGCTGGAGCCCACGCTGTGATTGGCCAGAGCCGCGGACCAGGAAGCAGCATGTCGCCAGTCACGGCAGTGTGCCGAGACCACAACTGCAACAGCTTCCTTCCAAGGTAAGCATTTCATAATGAGCTAGTATGCAATGCATACTAGCTCATTATGCTTTTGTTTTGCAGGGATTTTTTTTTGGGGGGGGGGGGGAACGGAGAGTTGACAACCACTTTAAAGCAGAGGCCCTAGAGCAGTGGTTCTCAACTCCGATCCTCGGGACCCACTAACAGGCCTGATTTTAAGTATTACCTTGGGGAGATGCAGACTAGAACACTGCAATCACTGAGCAGAAAATGATATCACCTGTGATGTATTTCAGTTATCCTGCAAACCTGGCCTGTTAGTGGGTCCTGAGGACAGGGGTTGAAAACCACCGTCCTAGAGAATAAATTGGTGGGTGTTGCAATTTTCTATGTCACACGGTTTGTATATCAAACGCAATTGCGTGAAAAAAAACACTTTTCTGAATTTTAATGCAAAAAAAATACACAATGGTAAAATATAAAAGATGATGTTGCACCGAGTAAATGGATACCAAACGTGTCACAGTTTAACCCTTTGCTTACTGAGCATGTAAACCCCCCTCCTGCCCGGACAATTGCGCGGTCGTGCAACGTTGTACCCAAACAAAATTGATGTCCTTTTTTTCCCCACAAATAGAGCTTTCTTTTGGTGGTGTTTGATCCCCTCTGCGTTTTTTATTTTTTGCGCTATAACCAAAAAAAGAGCGACAATGTGGAAAAAAAAGTTGTTTTTTTTACTTTTTGCTATAATAAATATCCAAAAATAAAAAACAAATGTATTCATCAGCTTAGGCCGATTTATATTATATATTAATATTCTTCTACATATTTTTGGTAAAAAAAAAAAAAAATCGCAATAAGCGTATACTGATTGGTTTGTGCAAAAGTTATAGCGCCTACAAACTATGGGAATTGGTTTATGCCGTTTTTATTATTTTTATTTTACTGGTAATGGCTGCGACATTGCAGCGGACATGTCGGACATTTTTGACACTTTTTTGGGACCAATGACATTTATAGAGCGATCAGATCTAAAAATGTCCACTTATTACTGTATAAATGTCATTGGCAGGGAAGGGGTTAACACTAAGGGGCGATCAAGGGGTTAAATGTGTTCCCTGTATGTGTTCTAACTGTGAGGGGGCGGAGCTGACAGGGGCATCACAGGGATCAGTAGATCTGTCATGCCCCCCCCCCTCACAGAGCGGGGGAACTGCCGCATTTACATCCGCTGGTTCCCCGTTCTGGCTCTCTATTAAGGGATCGCGGGTCTCCGGCAGACATCGAGTCCGTCCGACCCGTGGGCACGCTCACGCAGCATGCGCAACCGCGCGCCGCCGGTGGCTGCAAGGGCGCGCCTGGAGTGCGCAAAAGGGGCGGATGTCAATTGACGGCGCCCCGGCAATTCAGATCCGCACTGTAGCCGTCAATCTTTTATTGCTGTCACAAGGTGTGTAAATATCCTTTGTAACAGTAATAGGCAGTGACTGACAGTAATATATGGGGACAGCTACCCTTTATGGAGAGATCTGGGGTCTATAAGACCCCCATATCCCTCCTTTGTACTTAAAAGCGTTCAAAACACCAAGATCGGTGTGGTCAAATGCTTTTCATATTTAAAAATTGTGCTGTTTACATCTGGGTAACCCGGAAGTGATGTGACATCTTAGCTTCCGGGTTACTATATCATAGAGCCCAACAAAGCCAATCCGGCACTTTTGCCAGCTGGTCAATGGGGACTCCGGGTGGGATGGGAGATCCCAGTACAGCTGCAAAAGGTGGCGGGAGAGGGGGCGGGGAACACCCCCTCCTACTGCTTGTAAAAGCAATCCAGCAGGTAGTTAGCCGCTAGGATTGCTTTTACAAGAGAGCAGACTGCAGGCTCTAAATAAACAATGTAACTTCTCAAACTCCAACAACATACGGGTATGTGGCTGGAGCGGAGTTGGTTAAAACATATTTGCTGTAGCATTTAACCACTTCAGCCCCCGGAAGGAATTCCCCTTTTAGGACCTTTTTGCGATTCGGCACTGCATCGCTTTAACTGACAATTGCGCGGTCGTGCGACGTTGTACAAAAACTAAATTTGTGTCCCTTTTTTCCCACAAATAGAGCTTTCTTTTGGTGGTATTTGATCTCCTCTGCGTCATTTCTGATCACCGCTATAAACAAAAAAATAGCGACTATTTTGCAAAAAAAAAAAATATTTTTTAACTTTTTCCTGAAATGCAAATCCAAAAAAAAATATAAAAAAACACGTTTATTCATCGGTTTTGGCCGATTTATATTCTTCCTCATATTTTTGGTAAAAAAAATTGCAATTAGTGTATATTGATTTTCTTTTGCCGCATTTACGAACCATGAAAATTCATTTATGGGGTTTTTATTTATTTTTTTACTAGTAATGGCGGCAATCTGCGATTTTTAGCGGGACTGCAACATTGCGGCGGACATGTTGGACAATTTTGATACTTTTTTGGGACCACTGACATTTATACAGCGATCAGTGCTATGAAAATGCACTAATTACTGTATAAATGTCACTGGCAGTGAAGGGGTTAACCTGAAGGGGCGCTCTAGGGGTTAACTGGGAGGTGTTACTAACTGTGTGGGTGCTGGGCTGAGGAGAGTGATCGCGGCTCCCATACACAGGGAGCCTATGATCACATTCCTCCCCCTTGTCAGAACGGAGATCTGTTAATTACACACACGGACCTCCGTTCTGTCGCTGCGGGGGGAGCCATTGTGGGTAACCGGCGGACATTGAGTCCGCCCTACCCGCTCCCTGGCTCCCCCATAACACAGTGAGCGCGCAAGCGTGCCTCCGGCGGCGCACGCTCATGATCTGCGATCTCGCAGCTGCTGTCAGGTGACGGCCGTTTGCGATATCGAGCCAAGTTGCCACCGTCAAGCCACGGCGGGCGGGCGGCAACTGGTTAATAAGTGCATATGCACGTGCAATTTTACAAAAGCCCCCCCAAATCCCTGTTTATCTTGACAGTGAAGACGACCTAATGTAGCTTCCTTTGATAGGGTGACAACAATGCTGCACTGCTCTTGAATTGACCAATCACGGCTCATGACAGTGTAAACAGGAAGAGCCATGTATCGGCTTTTCCTCTGCAGACACGAGTAGAGGAGAGCCGATTGGCGGCTCTTCTGCCGGGGGGGGGGGGGGGTCTGCGCTATCAGTGCACCCCCCACCCCAGGCATGCCACCAGGGACCACTATAGGGATGCCTGCCAATGCCTCCTTATTAGTGCCGCCTAACAGTGCCCTCTATCAGTGCCACCTATCCATGCCCAGTGCCGCCTATAAGTGCCCATCACTGCTGCATATCAGTGCTGCTTATCAGTGCCACTTATCAGTGCTGCAAATAAGAGCCTCATCATCAGTGCCAATCAGTACTACCTCATCAGTGCTCGTCAGTGCAGTCTCATCAGTGCCCATCAGTGAAGGAGAAAACTTACCTATTTACAAAGATTTGTGACAGAAACAAAGAAAACTTATTTTTTTCATAATTTTCTGTCTTTTTTTTATTTGTAGTGGAAAAAATAAAAACCCCAGAGGTGATCAAATACCACCAAAAGAAAGCTCTATTTGTGGGGAAAAAAATTATAAAAATTTTGTTTGGTTACAACGTCGCACGACCGCGCAATTGTCATTCAAAATGCGCCAGAGCTGAAAGCTGAAAATTGGTCTGGGCGGGAAGGGGGGTGAGTGCCCGGAAGTGGTTAAACGATCTTCACCATGCTTTTTATTCAGCAATGGAGTGTTGCGTGGTGAGCGTACATACAGGCCATTGCGGGCGAGTGCATTACTTATTGTACCCGCTAATTCCACGTCTTTCTAAAGCTCTCCACAAGTGGTCCTTGGCTCTTAGACAACTCTTCTGATAATTCCTATCACTCCTCTGTCAGAAATCTTGAGGGGAGCACCTGGCCGTGGCCGGTTTATGGAGAAATTATGTTCTTTCCACTTCCAGATTATGGCCCCAACAGTGCTCACTGGAACATTCAGAAGTAAAGAAATCCTTCTGTAACCAATGCCATCAGTATGTTTTGCAGCAATAAGGTTGCAAAGGTCTTGAGAGAGCTCTTTGCTTTTACCCATCATGAGATGTTTCTGGTGTGACACCTTGGTAATGAGACACCTTTTTATAGGCCATCAGGTGAGACTGAACCAGCTGACAAGGGGCAGGATTGCTTTCTAATTTCTGGATGTATTTGTTTTGGTGTCTTTGTATGTATGGATTGCATGGGTTGTTACCGACATGTGGGGAAAATTTCATGTCAATGGCACCTTTACCAAAATATTTACCGATAAAAATGGTGATGTGTTCAATACTTATTTTACCCGTTGTATATCCCATAGTAACTGGAATTGGAACTATACGGGAGCCTTTATCAATTTCAATTGCAGGCCAAAAAAAAAAAAACATACAAAAGTAAATATACCTCTGTGGCTTATTTGTGCTGTAAAGCTGGTCATAGCCAGGCCAGCGGGCACGATGGAAAAAGACTAAAGATTATTCCAGCCATCCAAATGAGGCGAACGGAGGAATCCACCCCTTTGGGACGTTGTATTCTGCAGCTGTTGGAATACACGGATCAGTGGCTGCAGCTGCCGATCGCTAAAAATTCTCTAACAAGTCCCTTTATCAGAAGTCGTTCAGATGGTCTGAATTCTGTCGAGCGGGGGGGTGGCTGCCCACTGAAGTTCAGCTAGTCCCAGTCTGTACTGGGGTGCAATCTAAAATGAACACCGCCGCAATTCATGTAATGAATGCCCCCACAATGTAATGATATAAATGGGTCCTTTAAGATAAAAGGTACCTTTAATGTATTTATCTAGAGAATTGCTTACAATTGCAATCCACTTCCTGGTCTGTAGAGGCACTGGTGACGTAGCCAGGGCCTCGCCGATGCAACCTGCTAAGGCCACATCATCAGTTCCTTCAATGGGAGATCTTGCAGCTAAAACGGCAAAATCTTGTGAGATCTCACAAAAAACTTTCTGGCCCCCTGTGACTCCTTGTGGCTTCGCAGCCGGCTGCCCAATGTGCTGCGCTTTGTGAACGGTCCCCCAGTCTTCTAGGACCTCTGAAGTGTCCCAGATTTTATGGGGTTGGGGGGGAAGTTAAAGTGGTTGTATCCTCAAAAATGTAACTTTTACCTACAGGTAAGCCTATAATAAGGCTTACCTGTAGGTAAAATGAATATCTCCTAAACCTGTAGGGATTAGGAGATATTCCCACTGCAAGCAGCCGCTGACGTCACGGCGCATGCACAGTGGTGTCCCGATGAAGGCACGGGGGTAGCGCCTGACCTTGCCAGAAAGTCCGCCGTAAAGACGGCCTTTCTCGTGGCTCCGGCCACTCACAGCGCCGGAGCCGCGAACCTGGAAGGATCCAAAGAGGGAAGATGGAAGCTCCCTCTCCAGTGACCGGGCGGACCCGTCGGAGCTTCGTTCCGAGGTATTTCATTGTGAGCTATTATGCCTTTGCCTTGCAGGTGTTGTCTTGTTTTGCGTCTATCTCTCTGCAGAAACGTCCTGACATCACTGGGGGAGGTGCTGTTGTAGTGCATGGAAAGCTCAAGCTTTCATTCTACAAAGAGGATCCGATTAGGCTCCGCCCACCATCGGCCCATGAAGCCCCGCCCGCTCCCAACTATGCCCCGTCTTTGCTCTCCCACTGCTCTGTCTATACAGCCTGTTCCTAGTTGGATTTTGCTCTGACAGTTTACAAATTACTAGAGGAGAACAGGCAGAGAGAAGCATACAGATTACTAGACAGATCTGTGTGCAAACTAACCTGTACTGACTTGTGCTGTTTTACATATCACACACCCAGCTATTGATTGGCAGATGGGCGTGTGTTATGTAAAATAGACTGAGCATGATAGAAGGCAGGAGGACTGGGAGATAGAGAGTCTAATTCACTGGAAGGAAATTACATCGGAGCTCTGTTCTGCTCTGCAGAACTTCTCCCATCATCACTTAACACTTTACAACAAAGAAGGAATGAATAGGGGGAATACCGACCACAATTGCAGTTATATGGTAGGAAAATAATAATTTCAGTTATTATGTTTATTACCATGTTGCCTTTAGTTGTACTTTAAACTCCCAGTGGATCACTGTGGCGATCCAACTGGAACTGGGGAACAGGTACCTGTCAGAACCAGGTACCCCCCCGCCCCCAAAAAAAAAGTACCAAAGGTAGAAATGGGGGGGGGGGCATAAAGTGGAACTTCCACTTTTGGCTCCAGAGGAATTTATTTTATTTGTTGCATACAGTGCCTTGAAAAAGTATTCACAACACCCCTTGAAATTTTCCACATTTTGTCAGGTTAGAACCAAAAACGTAAATGTTTTTTATTTGGATTTTATGTAAAAGACCGACACAAAGTGGCTCATAATTGTGAAGTGGAAGGAAAATGATTGTCACAGCACTTGGAGTCAGGTGCGCACCATTGGAGTGTGAATCGCACCAAGGGTTGTAAAGCACACCACTAAGGTTGTGGACCTATGGCTGACTGCTGCTAATGAGTTCCGGCTGATACGGGAAAAGAGCCCCCTGGAGCACGGAACACTGGAACACAGGGAGCTGGTGCCTCTAGTAGTGAGGATGGATTTGGCTGCAACTGGATCCAGGTCGCGGCCCGCGGGGTCCCCTAGCTCACACTTGGCTGGCTACAGGTGTAAGAGAGGAAGCAGCTGCCCAGGAACACCAAAGAATAGTCAGAGGAAATAGCAAAGGGTCAGGGCCACAAGCAGACAGGAGAAATAGAGAACAAGCGGAAGATTGGGTGTCAGGCAGGCAAGGATAGTCAGACAAGCCAAAGATCGGTACACGGAATAAGACTCAGAGAAAACAATAAGAACAATCACAAACTAAGCCAAACACAGAAAACCGTTGATTAGCAATGCAGACTTGCACTGTCAGGAGTTATATCATGTTCCCAATTAGAGCCTGGGGTGGAGCCCAGCTGAGGAGAGCCTACAAAAGCACACAGGTGAGGGAGGCCTGGCCTTTAGCTGGACACATGCAGCAAGGTAGGCAATAGATAAGACATGAATGTTTGCTGTGTTTTCATGACAATGAAAAATGGTTTAAAATAAATCTATGAAAAGTGTGGGGGGCATTTGTATAGCGCCCCCGAGTCAATACTTTGTAGAACAGCCTTTCACTGCAATTATCCAATGCCCGGGCCTCCCAGTTCTATTACAAACCGAGGGGTGTGGAGCCGAGCAGGAAGGAAAGCTACTTTTATTTTCATCTTTATGTGATTGCTATCACAAGGGGTTAATAAACCCCCTATATGGTGGCATTGGGCAGGTGACAGGTATTCTTTATGGAGACATTAGGGGTCTCAAATATATGGAATGGAAAGGATTTAGAGACTACACTGGATTCCACAGAACGTAATAACTGCTGGAAGTATCTGGGGGGATCTAAAGCAGGATATTGTTTTTTGAAAAACAAAGCCGTCCATATCCAGGTCCAGTGTTTACCCTCCCCGCGTCTATTTGTGTTATACACACCGATTGTTTTGCGTTCCCGAGTGGATCTTCCGCGGCGAGAGCAGAAATTATAGTAATTATGTTATTTTTGTTTTATTCACTAGAGGACATTTTTCCTATTGAACTTCTTTCAGTCGATTACATTTTATGGATGTAAATACAGGAGAACGAATGGCAAACACCTGGTGCTGGCCGAGACATCTGTCACCAAACCTCAGCACTGGGAGAAAATCAATCGTGCGAATCCCAGAGATCCGACGAGGTCTAATGCTCCCTATGATTAAAGAGGTTCTAAAGGCAGAAGGGTTTTTTTTTTTACCTTACTGCATTCTCAGCATTAACCACTTTAGCCCCGGAAGGATTTCCCCCTTTATGACCAGAGCACTTTTTGCAATTCGGCACTGCGCCGCTTTAACTGACAATTGCGTGGTCGTGCGACGTTGTATCCAAACTAAATTGACGTCCTTTTTCCCCCACAAATAGAGCTTTCTTTTGATTGTATTTGGTCCCCTCTGCATCATTTATGATCACCGCTATTAACAAAAAAAAAAAAAAAAATATTTCTTACTTTTTGCTTAAATACAAATCCAAAAAAATATATAAAAAAAACAAATGTATTCATCGGTTTTGGCTGATTTATATTCTTCTACATATTTGAGGTAAAAAAAATCATTATTGGCGTTTATTGATTGGTTTGCGCAAAAGTTGCCGCGTTTACAAACCAAGAGAATAATTAATTCCTGGCGTTTTTACTATTTTCGGGACTGCGATATTGCAGCGGACATGTCAGACATTTTTGACACTTTTTTGGAACCAATGACATTTATACAGCGATCAGAAATTTAAATATCCACTGATTACTGTATAAATGGCATTGGCAGGGAAGGTGTTAACCTGCAGGGGGTGATCTAGGGGTTAACTGTGTTCCCTAGGCGTGTTCTAACTGTGAGGGGGCTGGGCTGCCAGGGGGGGCATAAGAGATCTAACTGATCCCAGTCACAGGAATCAGTAGATCTCTTAGATGCCGCCTGACAGAACAGGGAACCTCCGTGTTTACATTGGTGGTACCCTGTTTTTCTTCTGTGCCAGGCAAGCGCGGCCCCACGTCCATACTGCTGGAGAGTGGTGCGGGCACGAGAGCGCACCAGCGGCAGCGTGTTTCCGCCCGCTAGCCACGCACGTGCGAGCCGCCATTTATAGACGGGGATTCGCAGCATCCTGCCACTTTGCAGCAGTAAATGTACGCGAGCCGGTCCAGAACCGATTATAGTGATAATAAACCTTCTATTTATTTTATTTTTCTATAAAAATAACAAACATGTTAACCACTCCAGATCCGCGCTATTGCCATAGTACAGCTCCAGCGCGGATCTGGAATGCCGGGACGATGTCCATGGACGTCGTCCCCTGTGCACGCTCCTCGCGCGCCCCCTAATGGCAGCAGCAGCACGCGCGCGCCGCACGCTGCGCGAGCATGCCCGTGGCTCGGGCGGACTCGATGTCCGCCCGAGACCCGCCGATCTCTTTTAGGAGCCTCAGAACGGGGAACCGCCAATGTAAACACGGCGGTTCCCCGTTCTGTGACAGGGGACATGACAGATCTACTGATCCCTGTGACTGGGATCAGTTAAATCTGTTATGTCCCGGCCAACCCCGCCCCCCCACAGTTAGAACACCCAGGGAACATATTTAACCCCTTCACTGCCCCCTGCAGGTTAACCCCTTCACTGCCAATGACATTTACGCAGAAATCAGTGGACATTTAAATTTCTGATCGCTGAATAAATGTCATTGGTCCCAAAAATGTGTAAAAAATGTCCGACATGTCCGCCCCAATATCAAAGTCCCGATAAAAATCGCAGATCGCCGCCATTACTAGTAAAAATAATAATAAAAACGCCATAAATCAATTCCCAGTTTGTAGATGCGATAACATTTGCGCAAACCAATCAATATACGCCGATTGCGATTTTTTTTTTACCAAAAATATGTAGAAGAATATATATCGCCTAAACTGATGAATAATTTTTTTTATGGATTTGTACTTTAGCAAAAAGTAAAAAATATTGTTCTTTTTTGCAAAATTGTCGCTCATTTTTTGTTTATAGCGGCGATCAGAAATGACGCAGAGGTGATCAAATACCACCAAAAGAAATCTCTATTTGTGGGAAAAAAAGTACGCAAATTTTATTTGGGTACAACGTCGCACGACCGCGCAATTGTCATTCAAAATGCGACAGCGCTGAAAGCCAAAAATTGGTCTGGGCAGGAGGAGGGTTTAAGTGCCCAGTAAGGAAGGGGTTAAACTTACCTCCTCTGTGCAGTTGGTTTTGCACAGAACAGCCCGGATCCTCCTCTTCTCAGGTCCCCCCCGGCGCCACTCTAGGCCCCTCCTCTTCATCAGGTGCCCCCATGGAAAGCCACTTTACCTGGGGGCACCAGTGCGGGTGTGCCGTCCATTGACACAGACAGTGGGACTTGGCCCGGCCCTCAGCTCCCGTGTCACAGCTTTTGATTGACAGCAGTGGGAGCCAATGGCTTCCGCTGCAATCAATCTGTCCAATCAGAAGAGCGACAGCGGCTGTCATGCATATCGCTGGATCGGGCACAGGTAAGAAGAAAGGGGCTGGGAGGAGCTGCAACACAGAAGGTTTTTCACCCTAACCACTTGCTACCCTGGACTTCTCTCCATGTAAAAAATCATAATTTTTTGCTAGAAAATTACTCAGAACCCCTAAACATTATATATGTTTTTTTAGCAGAGACCCTAGGGAATAAAATGGTAGTCGTTGCAACTTTTTATTGCACGGTATTTGTGCAGTAATTTTTCAAAGACACGTTGGTAGGTAAATTAGATCCGGTCTAAATTGGCCTTAGTATATGTATGAATGTGAGTTAGGGACCTTAGATTGTAAGCTCCTTGGGGGTAGGGACTGATGTAAATGTACAATATATATGTAGAGCTCTGAGTAAATTGACAGCGCTATATAAATACCTGAAATAAATAAATAAATAAAATGGTAGTTGTTGCAACTTTTTATCTTGCACGGTATTCACGCAGTAAAAAAAAAAAAATCGCAGATCGCCGCCATTACTAGTAAAATATATTAAAAAAATAAAAGCCCCAGAAATGAATTCTCATCATTCGTAAACGCGGCAACTTTTGCGCAAACCAATCAATAAACGCAGATTGCAATTTTTTTTTACCAAAAATATGAGGAAGAATTTAAATCGGCCGAAACCGATGGAAGAAAAACGTTTTTTTATATATTTTTTTATTTGTATTTTAGCGAAAAGTAAGAAATTTTTTTTTTTTTTTTTTTTTTTTTGCAAAATTGTCGCTCTTTTTTTGTTTATAGCGGTGATCAGAAATGACGCAGAGGGGATCAAATACCACCAAAAGAAAGCTCTATTTGTGGGAAAAAAAGGGCGCATATTCCGTTTGGGTACAACGTCGCACGACCGCGCAATTGTCAGTTAAAGTGTCGCAGTGCCAAATCGCAAAAAGTGCTCTGGGGGGAAATCCTTCTGGAGCTGAATCGGTTAAGAGAATTGGGCGGAAGTGACGTTTGATGTCGCTTCCACCATTCAATGCTATGGAGGTGAGTGGGCGTTATCTACCGCTCACTCGACATCCAGGCATTGTTACCGGCGGGTCCAGTAAGCGGCGGAGACGACGGAAAAGTGGTGGGGGGGCATCCGGCACAGAGACCACTTTTATCTGCAAGCGGGCCGCCCGCTGTTTAAAAAAAAATACAGGGGTTATGGTAGCTATCTGCGATCATAACAAAGGTATTCAGCGGCAAAGAAATGACGGCGGGCGATCCGGAAGCAGTTAATGAAAGAATCGACAAATTTTTTTTTTGTACAAATACTATATTAACCACTTCAGCCCCGGAAGGATTTGCCCCCTTCTTGACCAGAGCCCTTTTTGCGATGCGTCGCTTTAACTGACAATTGCGCGGTCGTGCAACGTTGTACCCAAACAAAATTTGCGTCCTTTTTTTCCCACAAATAGAGCTTTCTTTTGGTGGTATTTGATCACCGCCGCGTCATTTCTGATCGCCGCTATAAACAAAAGAGCGTGAATTTTGCAAAAAAAAAAACAAATTTCTTACTTTTTGCTAAAATACAAATCCAAAAAAAATATATAAAAAAAACTTTTTTTCATCGGTTTTGGCCGATTTATATTCTTCCTCATATTTGTGATAAAAAAAAATCGCAATCGGCGTTTATTGATTGGTTTGCGCAAAAGTTGCCGTGTTTACGGATGATGAGAATTAATTTCTGGGGTTTTTATTTATTTATTTATTTTTTACTAGTAATGGCGGCGATCTGCAATTTTTAGCGGTACTGAGATATTGCAGCGGACATGTCGGAACATTTTGACACTTTTTTGGGACCATTGGCATTTATACAACGATCAGTGCCCTCGCCGGACACAGTGAGCGCGCGGGCACGCCTCCGGCGCGCGCACGCTCACAGTGCGCGATCTGGCAGCCGCCGTCGTATGACGGCGGTTTACCTGGGAGAGCGATCTTGTCGCCGTCAACCGTCGGCAAGTGGTTAATTACACAAAAATAATTTGTTCTGTTATTTTTTGTCACTTCGGACAGTTTTCGCATGAACTGTTGTGATCGTCTCTCAATAGCTGTGTACTAACAATCAGATTAACGGACGATCGCTCCAAATTCGTTTTTTTTTCCCCAGTCGATATTGTTATCGCGTGTGCGAGCCATTGGAGTGGACAGGGAAGAAAGCTTTTCTATATAAACCATTAGCAGTGGAGACTGAGGCCGTTTAGTCATGGGCTCTGCGCATACGGAGCCCATGTGTGATATCTGACGCCTTGTTAGTGGAATGGGATCCTCAGCAAGGAAGTAGTATATATATGTAAATCCAGGAACAAACATTCCTTAAGGCTCCATGCACACTGGACCCTCTATATCAGCCTTTCCCGGCCTTTTCAACACCGAGGAACCCTTGAAATAATTCTCCGGTCTCGGGGATCCCCGGCTAAAAATTAAAAATCTACAACTCATGATACATTAGTGTGATGGTCAATGGGAAGAACGCTCCTTACACTTGTGGTCATTGGGAAGAATGCTCCTTACACTTGTGGTCATTGGGAAGAATGCTCCTTACACTTGTGGTCAATGGGAAGAATGCTCCTTACACTTGTGGTCATTGGGAAAAATTACTCCCTTACAGATAGCTAAAAAGATCAATGGTGTCATTGGGAATTTATCTGAGAGGTAGAAATTGACCATTGCTCAAGGAACCCCTAGCAACCTCTGGAGTAGGGGTGTCAAACTGGCGGCCCTCCAGCTGTTGCGGAACTACAGGTCCCATCATGCCTCTGCCTGTAGAAGTCATGGTTTTAACTGTCAGCCTTGCAAAGCCTCATGGGATTTGTAGTTCCGCAACAGCTGGAGGGCCGCCAGTTTGTCGCCTGTGCTCTGGAGGAACCCTGGTTGAGAAACTCTGCTCTATATAGTAGTTTTGGGCGTTGGATTTCAGGTAGAAAAACGCTGCTTTTGAAACTAGCTTTTATCAGCATTTTGTAATAGCGTTTATCCGTGTTTTTCTTTTAACTTTATTAGCTTCCATTGACTACAAAAACTAAATAAACGGCTGTGTAGCATCGTTTATCGGCGTCCAGCGTTTTTTGTGGTCAGAAGAACGACTTTTGAACGCCAATTCAGGGCGGTCAGATAACAGTCCGCAAACGCCACTGCTGTTAAATGACAATAAACGTCCATGTGTGCATGGACACACAGGATAACATAAAGGGGCGTTTATGGGCTGTTAAAAAAAACGCCCAAACGACCATAAACGGTCGTTTATTAGCTTCAGTGTGCATGTAGCCTAAAACACAAAAAACACTTACTAACAGCTAAAACAACGGTCATAATTCCATAGTCTTAAGGCCCGTACACACAGTACAATAATTGGCCAACAGTTGTCCATCAGCCTGTTGGCTGATATTGCGACCGTTCGTACGCACGATCCAACTGCCAATTTCCAATTGCTGGCCAACAGAAGTTGGCTGACAAGATTAGAAAACTTTTGTTGGCCAACAAGGCGTTGGCTAATTGTTGGCTTGTGTGTGCAGAAGTTGGCCAACAGAAACACGCATGCTCGGATTCCAGGAAGTGTTCGGTGGTGTAACCTGTGTTCTTAATTCACAAATCACATTCACCTGAACTTCCTCGTTATACGCTCGGAACACGTCACTACGTTTGGCTTTGTTGGCCGATTACTTGACTCATGTCAGTACGCAAAACACAACTGCCAACAGCCAATTTGGACAAAAGCTGGACGTTCGGTTGTCCAACAATCTGGGCGTGTGTACCAGGCTTTACTCTTGGACCTCTCCGATGCCTTTGATACAGTTGATCACCCCCTCCTCCTCAAAAAACTCAACTTGCTTGGTCTCCATGGCTGTGCTCTCCATTGGTTCGAATCTTTCCTATCTCACCGCACCTTCAGTGTCACTTACAACTCCACTTCCTCCTCTCCAACTCTTCTTACCCTTGGAGTCCCCCAAGGTACCGTCCTTGGACCCCTACTGTTCTCGATCTACACCTCCTCCCTGGGTCAGCTGATAACCTCCCATGACACCCAAATCTATCTCTCTACCCCTCAGCTCACCCCATCAGTCTCCTCACAGATCGCTGCCTTACTAGCAGACATATCAGCCTGGAGGTCACAGCACTTCCTCAAACTGAATCTAAAACTGAGCTCATAATATTTCCTCCCCCACGTGCCCCTTCCCCTGACTTCTCTGTTAAGATCAATGGCACAACTATTAGTGCGTCCCCACATGCCAGGGGTAACCCTAGACTCTGAACTGTCCTTTCAGGCTCCCATCCAATCCCGGTCCAAATCATGCCGCCTCAGCCTCCGCAACATCGCTAGAATACACCCCTTTCTAACCAACGAGCTTCTAATTCACTCTCTGGTTATCTCTCGCCTCGACTACTGCAACTCCCTCCTCATTGGATTACCTTTCCATACATTATCCCCCTTCAGTCCATAATGAATGCTGCTGCAAGACTCACCCACCTTACCAACCGCTCAGTGTCCTCCACCTCTCTCTGCCAATCTCTTCATTGGCTTCCACTCACCCAACGAATGAAATTCAAAGTACTAACAATAATTTACAAAGCCATCCACAACTCTGCCCCCAGCTACATCTCTAACCTGGTCTCAAAATACCAACCAAGCCGCCCTCTTGGGTCCTCCCAAGACCTCCTGCTCTCTAGTAAGGATGGGCTCGGGCGTGTTCAGAACCAAATGTGCCCGAGTCCGCCAGCTAGTGAACCCTGCACAGAGTGGATACATTGTGTGTGTGTGTATATATATATATATATAGAGAGAGAGAGAGAGGGGATATGGATACATTGTATATAGGTGGATGCATTGTGTGTGTGTATATATATATATGAGATATTGGATACTTTGTATATATAAAGGGATACATTGTATATATAGAGGGGATACTCTGTATATAGAGGGGTATAGATGGATACATTGTATTTATAGAGGGACATTGATGGATACATTGTGTGTGTGTGTGTGTGTGTGTGTGTGTATGTGTATATATATATATGTGTATAGGTGGATAACTTGTATATATAATATAGGGGGGTATAGATGGATGCATTGTATATAGAGGGAGGGGATATCGGATACTTTGTATATAGAGGGAAATTGATGATACATTGTATATATAGGGGGTATAGATGGATACATTGTATATCTCTTAGATTGTAAGCTCTAACGAGCAGGGCCCTCTGATTCCTCTTGTACCAAATTGTGATGTAACTGTACTGTCTGCCTTCATTTTTGTAAAGCGCTGCGCAAACTGCTGGCGCTATATAAATCCTGTATAATAATATAGAGGAGATATAGGTGGATATATTGTGTGTGTGTGTGTGTATATATATATATATATATATATATATATATATATATATATATATATATATACACTGTGTGCAGAATTATTAGGCAAATGAGTATTTTGACCACATCATCCTCTTTATGCATGTTGTCTTACTCCAAGCTGTATCGGCTCGAAAGCCTACTACCAATTAAGCATATTAGGTGATGTGCATCTCAATAATGAGAAGGGGTGTGGTTTAATGACATCAACACCCTATATCAGGTGTGCATAATTATTAGGCAACTTCCTTTCCTTTGGCAAAATGGGTCAAAAGAAGGACTTGACAGGCTCCGAAAAGTCAAAAATAGTGAGATATCTTGCAGAGGGATGCAGCACTCTTAAAATTGCCAAGCTTCTGAAGCGTGATCATCGAACA
>BLSH010170666.1:0-10185 GCA_018402905.1 Glandirana rugosa
TTCTATTGATTTCAAAGGAATTGGTAGGTTTGATCTGGGCTGATTGTTGTTCCCCTTTTGAGAAGGTAAATCCAAGCTTGAAAAGAGGCTGCTATGGTGGGGTGGTCAATGGCCTTCTCTAACTGGGTAATATTTAAGGACATCAGAAGCGATATTGGGAATTTGTTGTTCATCCAAGCACTTTCCAGTTGACGCCAGGGTTTTTGTGTGTTTCCACTGAACCAGGATTTTTTTTTTTTAATACCACTTCAGTAGACTACCTTGAGAGGATAAATTCAGCTTAGCATTCATACAAGCCTCTAATTTAGTCACATCATTGTGGTATTCTTTCCTTTTTCTCTGCTTTCTTTCTTTTTAGATCCATCTACTTTATTTCAAAAAATATTTGTACTTTTTCACATATACAAATATAAATTCACTTATCCCTAAATACCTTCCTTACCCAAACACTCTAAACATCCACCCCTCAAAGACACTATTCCCTAATTGCTCTTTTTCGTACTTATTTCCCCTGTATTCTCATAATTTTATTTACCTCTTTACTTTTAAGGACATCTGCCTTTTCTTCCAGTCTTTATTTATGTTATAACCTCAGTTCAAATTTCCCATATTTATTATCCATTTTTAGTATCTCCACTTACATTGTTATTTATTCATGGTCCCCATATTTTTTTATGTTCTTCATCTCTTTTCCTTTTACTGTATACAAACTTCTCGTTGTTAATCATTATTTCCATTTCTCTTCTCCATTCTACAAGTTTGTGGATCTGCTGCTATCCATTTTTTTGCTATTAACTTCATTGCCATAAACAAGCACCTAGACAACGCTATCCATTTCCTATTCGTCAAGCCGGTCTTCTATGCGTATCCAAGTATACACACCACTGGAGTCTTCTCTAAAACAATTTCAAAGACCTGTTGAATATTTTCCACTATTTTCTCCCAATATCTATGTAACTTGGGACATCTCCATACCATATGGATCAAACTGCCCTCCCCTCACCCACATCGGGGGCACTTTGCATCTTGTCTCCTTCCATATTGAAACAATCTCCGTGGTGTGTGATATGTTCTATGGAGCAACAGTAAATGTGATACTCTCTGTGATGGAGATATAGACACTACTGGGCCTATTTCTAGAATCCTTTCCCATTGTTCCTCAGTTATTTCTCCTACATCCTTTGTCCAGCTTTTCCTGCACAGAAGATACTTTCCTCTAACCGTTATTGCCTCACATATATCTCTATAAACTCCAGCTATTATCCCTCTAGATCCTCTGGCTTCTATTACTTCCTGCAACATTGTTATCTCACACCATTTTTATGGTTTTATTTTAAATTGCTTATCCAGGGCATGTTTAATTTGCAAGTATACATACATTGATTGACTTGATATACCATACTCCTCCCTCATCTCCTGGAATGTCTTCAGGCTACTACCCTTTTACATTTGTGTTAAACACTCTACTCCTGCCCCTCCTGCCACTGTCCGCCGCTCTTCTCCGGTCTCCCGTCCCACCAGGAGACCGGAGCTCCGATCCGACACTTCTGGCCGCTGTGTGGAGTCCCTGTGGATGCCAGAATTGGCTTCAATCGGGACTCCTTCGTACATTTCCGGAAGCAATGTCAGAACGTCACTTCTGGTTTACTCGGCGGGAAACGGCACTGGTGTTCTGAATACTGTGAAGTGCAAAGGAGGGACCTGTCACCATATATTACTATCACAAGGGATGTTTACATTCCTTGTGATAGCAATAAAAGTGATCAGATTTTTTTTTTTTTTTAAAGGAACAAGTGTTAAGAGGGAAAATATAATAAAATAAATAAAAAAAAAAGTAAAGCGCCACCGTAACCATGAGCTGGCGCAGCAAAGAAAACGCATATGTGGGGGTGTGGTTTGGCGCGCAAGGGAGATGGCCGCATAAACGGAGAGCTCCAAGACACGGCTCTGCTATCCAGCTGCATCGCGGTTTCTCGGTCTCCCCAAGATGGGAAGAACTACCAAATCTGGACCGCACACCCGCCAGCAACGCTCGGCCACCTTCTCCGCCACTAAAAACATCTTGGATCTCTTTAGATCCCAGGAGAAAGAGAAGAGACACCTGGCCAATTTAAAGATGGCGTCCAGTACGGAGCACGAGGAAGAGGAGGACTACGACACAGCTTCCCTAGCCACTTCAGAGGAGCTGGTAAGAGAATCTACCTCAGCAGACCAGCCCTTAACCTACTCAGACATGTCTGAAATAGCAGCAGACATTAAAAGGTCTTTTTCAGCTGCCTTTACATACCTTAAGGCCGAGATCCATATCCTAACTGAGCAAATTGCGACTAATGACAGAGCAGGGAGATGCAGAGAGAAGGCCATTAAAAGGCTTGAATACGTTACGACCACTCACTCCCAACATCTGATATCGATTAATCGGCATTTAGAAGATCTCGATAATAGGGGGAGGAGGAACAATTTGAGGGTGAGGGAGGTCCTCGAATCGGTGCCCACAGATCAGATAAGGCCCGCGCTTTGTGCTATATTCAGCAACATACTGGAAAGGCCCAGAGAATCGCCTATTGATTTTGACAGAGCACACAGGGCCTTAAGGCCAAGGGCTCAGGACGACTCCCCACTCAGAGACATTGTTTGCTGTCTCAATAGCTTCCCCCTAAAAGAAGAGATATTACAGAAGGCCAGACAAAACGATCGGATTATGTTTAATGAAGCCAGCATTCAGATTTATCAGGATTTGTCCCCGATCACCCTGAACAACAGACGCACTGTTAAACCTTTATTGGAAGTGTTAAGAAATAAAGGCATAAACTATAGATGGAAGTTTCCTTTTGCAATTCAGCCACATAAAACGGGAAACAATTTTTTTTGAGAACCCCTGATGAACTACCACAATTCTGTGAACAGTTACAGATTGATTTAATTGAGCTACTGGAATGGTACAGGGACTTCCGTCTGCCTCCCCCTGTACCTCTCAACTCCTCTTCTGGCAGAGCTACACCCAGCAAATCACCTCATTACAAAGGAGGGAAAAAGCAGAAATGTCTTGAAATCCAGGAGCAATCATCCCCCCCCTTTTTTTTTTAAACCTCAGTTTCTTGAATGGACATTCCAAACAAGGTCAACAGATGGCGCTGCTGCACCATATATACTGTTCTCCCCTTGGTAAAGACCCAGAGACACAGAACTATGTAAATATTTAATTCTGCCTCCTGTTTTTGTATCTCCTCCACATTTGATCAAGCAGTAATAGAGAGTAGTTTTCCGGGCACGACTCTGGTGTAATTAACAGCCAGCATATACCTCGCTGACACATAAGGTTCTGTAAGTGACTAACGCTATAAAAGAGCTTTTGAGCTGGTAGGATGGACTCACACACTCTAAAACTAAGGACAGAACCACAAAATATACTACCTTTGTAAGACCCTCTTAAGTTTTATTTTATTATGGACAAGCCCACCTCAATTCAGCCCCTCGTACTCAAATTAAACATTGTGATACAAGATGGACATAAAAGATTGCATAATCCTCCTACCCCCATACTGGACTGTTCACCCAGCCCTTGTTAGAAGAGCTGGTTGTACCTGTTTGCAGTACTTTAAAGTCCACTTAAATAGAGAAGCTTGCCAATACCACTTAAGAATACTACCCCTTACAGGCGCTAATGTTCACTTTGTTTTCTTGAGACAATGTTTGTATCATTCCACCCCTAAGTACGGCTGTATACTTCTGTTCGTAGACTAATTTGTCCATCCTCCAGAGTGCTGACAACTGAAACGCTACTTTCCAATGAATACAATTCAGGTCATTTTTGATGAGGACCAAGGGACATCTACAGACTCTGATTGGAACACAAAACAGGGAGACTCCGAAACTAGGGGTACCCTGCCCTCACTGCAGTCCGCTTAACAAGGCGGACTAGGAGTTCCCCGCGTAAACAAGAAACCCCTTCATATATGGACCCATCATCACAAGGTTTCCTATAGCTGACCTTTGAATGGAGTTCAGTCACTATTTTACAGATTAGTGTAATGACACGAGGGGATTGAATTTAACCCATATTTCTACACCCATATCTCAATTTATGTTTGCATAATGTTTCGTTAGAAAATTTACTTAAGTTCCTTATGTCTGTCTGCTAGGGACAGGCTCGGTGTGATGATGTTGTATGACGTGGTGCGATCCCGGTGGTGGCTGCCCTTGGTTGCGGCTGCCGGGGGGGAAACACCTCGCGACAGTCTCTCGCACCTCCATCTATCGTAGGATTGTACTTCTAAGATACCTATTATGTGGAAATTAGATATTTGGGTTACACATTTATTATACATAAACTTAGAACTCCCCTTCTTATTATCCTAGACTGAAGATTCATGCGGACAGTTAATTTGATTAAACCGGAGGCATGGCCTTGGCGTCTGTACCCACCCCACAGCTTTATATTATGGGTACATAGGAGCCCTGTATCTTAAGCCTGAACATTTATTATAAGCCTGGTTACTATTGTATATGGAACCTACGTTGCTGAAAATTGGACGGATGAGGAAGGGGTTGCAGACGACGATGCCAGCACCTTGCATTTTATAAGTTGATGTTCTTATAGATGTACAAGATATACCTGTCCGTGAGGACCTATTTCAGAAACGAACCAGTTAACTGTTCTTTCTTCTGGTTTTCTTCCTTTATGCCTCTATTACATCTCTAATAACCACATAATTAAAACTATTTATCCTCTTTAGTTTGCTGGAAGCAGAGCCTCTCCATATGTAACTACTACACTTTACTCCACAAACCCATATCGGAGATTCCGTCTCTGATAGGGGAAAACTTCATCCCCTCAAACTCCGCCTTCCACTCACCCCCACTAGAACTCATACAGATTATACACAGTACTTATCAGTGACATTCTAACAACCAATACTTCCGGGTGGTACAAAAGACTACCCCAGAAGCATACTACACTTTTGTTTACTTCTTCTGTTTCTGATTCTTTCTTCACATTCTCTCTATTTTTTTTCTCTCCCTGCCCCCCCCCCCCCTTCTTCCTCTTGTGCTCATCATGCCCTATACTGGACTAGGGAAGTCCCCAGAAATAATTTCCCATAATGTTAACGGACTTAATATTCCCGAGAAGAGAAATAAAATCCTTAGGGAATTACATAAAAGCAAACCGAAAATAGTTCTCCTACAAGAGACACATTTTTAGGGCTGCCATATTCCCAAACTTACAAACAGATACTTTGTCCAAGCTTTCCACGCAACTAATCCGAAAGCCAAAACTAAAGGGGTCTCTATCCTCTTGAGTAAAAATGCCCCTTTCTCTGTAGACCAACAACACATAGACCCAGAAGGTAGATATATCTTCTTGAAAGGAACACTGAATGGGAAACCACCTACCATCGCAAATGTATATTTCCCAAACAGATCCCATATTTCCTTTTGCCGACTTGTCATCGACGAACTTGTATAATGTATAATCCTAGGGGGAGACTTTTATATACCCCTTAACCCATCCCAAGACACATCCTCTAGGAAAACTTGTGTAACATATAAAATTCTTAAGAGAATAAAGATACTCTTACAGTCCTTTACACTTATCGACACTTGGAGGACCCTACATCCCTCATCCAAAGATTTCACTTACTTCTCCGCTCCACATAAAAGATACACCAGAATAGATCATATATTTATCACCCAAAGGGATCTGCCAGATGTGAGTGGTGCAGAGATAGACTCTATCTTACTTACGGATCACGCCCCAATCTCGGTCTCACTCACGACTCATAATGCCTCACAGAAAAAATTCAATTGGAAACTTAATGCTGCTCTCCTAACCGATCAGGGAATTCAAAAACATATACAAACTTCTATCAATGAGTACTTCCAGCTAAATAACAACTCAGAAACCTCACCAATGACAATCTGGGAGGCACATAATTAGGGGAGAATTCATTAAATTAGGTGCCAGGAAAAAAGGGAGAGGGAAAGATTCATGGAACAAATCATAACAAAGATCAATGCACTAGAGACACAACACAAACAATCCCTAACACTTGCGTTAGAACAAGAATTACTAGATAAAAGGAAAGAACTGCAAGCTATTATAGATCAGAACTGCAGGAGATCACTTTTCCTTAAAAAGTCAATATATTATGAATTTGGCGATAAGAGCGGCCAGAGCCTTAAAAGATTCACAACATGCAGGAAATATTCAATGCATGCATAACAAACATGGCAAACCCACGTACGATTCGGAGACTATAGCTCAGCTGTTTCACCAATTTTATACAAAACTATATAACTTACTTACTCAAGCCAAACCAAAAGGGTTCACAGACAATAGGGAGCAAATTATCCAACAATTCCTCACTAACAGTAAACGCCCCAAGTTACCCCACTTCAGATATGGCCCAACTAAACAAATCTATTACTAACGAGGAGGTTACCCTTACTATTCAAGACATGAAAACTGGTAAAAGCCCGGGACTGGATGTATTCACAACAATGTATTACAAAACATATGAACCTATTTTAAATAAACCCCTCACTAATGCTCTTAATTGGCTGATCAAAGACTCTAACCCCCCTCAGGAATTTGCTCTTGCTCACATTACCGTGATCCCCAAAAAAGACAAAGACCCGACAGACTGTTCCAACTATAGACCTATCTCCCTACTAAACGTGGATCTCAAAATCCTAGCCAAAATATTAGCCAATAGAATTAAACCGGTACTAGATAAAAACATCTAGGGTGTTTGAAAAAAATATATAATGTTTGGGGGTTCTAAGTAATTTTCTAGCAAAAAAAATGATTTTAATTGTAAACAACAAGTGTAAAAAAGGGCTCCGGGGCTTAAGTGGTTAAACTAATATACAACATAAGGCCCAGTTCCTCCGTCCAACAAGAGTAACTGCAAGGGGTTACAGTGTTCTGGCACCGCCAACAAGCAAGGCTCAATTTTTGGCCACCTGTTTGACTTGGGGCTGTCGTCAGAATTTGTAAACTAATTTACAACATCAATTCCTGTTCCTCCGTCCAACAAAAGTAACTGCAAGGGGTTACAGTGTTCTGGCACCGCCAACAAGCAAGGCTCAATTTTTGGCCACCTGTTTGACTGGGGGCTTTCGTCAGAATTTGTAAACTCATTTACAACATCATGAGGTTTTTTAAAAAAGACAATTCTGGCGCTGCCGGGGAAGTGTGTGTGTGTTATGTGTGTAAGTGCTGTGTGCTATTCACTGAATGAAAAAATGAGTTAGGAGTGTTCAAGTGCTGTTGGGATACTGAATGGATCAGGTGAAACTGATTTTCTTAAAATTAAAAGTAAAAGTAAAACTGGTTGCTGCCCTGCCACACCTCTCAGGAGGAGAGTAAAAAATGTTTATAAAATGAAACCGTGACTTAGTGAAGGCGCTACCAGATAGTGTATTTAAATAATAAACATGTGAAACCATGCATTACCGGTGTTTATAATAAATTTCAATTCAAAAAGTGAGTCACTCTGTGCAACAATAAATAAGTGGAAAACAACCTTTAGCCCTTAGTAGTTGGTTCCGGCCGAGCCGCCGTTTCAAAAACACCAACGGATATTATTCCTGTATTTCTTCTTACTCCGTGTATCCAGGTATATATAAGGGAGAAAGACAGATGCTGTATATAAATGCTGTGGGAAAGCGCAGTGATGCTGCTGTGACTTACTGTTAGGTGAAGTCAGACGAGCGGCTAGATGTTTATCCGCCGAGAGATCTCCGTATGACTGTGGCTACTGTGGGTGAGCCTGAGACGTCACGCTCACCCACAGTAGCCACAGTCATACGGAGATCTCTCGGCGGATAAACATCTAGCCGCTCGTCTGACTTCACCTAACAGTAAGTCACAGCAGCATCACTGCGCTTTCCCACAGCATTTATATACAGCATCTGTCTTTCTCCCTTATATATACCTGGATACACGGAGTAAGAAGAAATACAGGAATAATATCCGTTGGTGTTTTTGAAACGGCGGCTCGGCCGGAACCAACTACTAAGGGCTAAAGGTTGTTTTCCACTTATTTATTGTTGCACAGAGTGACTCACTTTTTGAATTGAAATTTATTATAAACACCGGTAATGCATGGTTTCACATGTTTATTATTTAAATACACTATCTGGTAGCGCCTTCACTAAGTCACGGTTTCATTTTATAAACATCATTTACAACATCAGTTCCTGTTCCTCCGTCCAACAAGAGTAACTGCAAGGGGTTACAGTGTTCTGGCAACGCCAACACACAAGGCCCAATTTTTCGCCACCTGTCTGACTGGGGGATTTTAAAAAATGACGTGCGGTTCCCCCCAAAATCCAAACCAGGCCCTTCAGGTCTGGTATGGATTTTAAGGGGAACCCCGTGCCAAATTTTTTTAAAAAATGGCGTTGGGTCCCCCCCGAAATCCAGACCAGACCCTTATCCGAGCACGCAGCCCTGGCATGGCAGGAGGGGGTGAGGACGAGCGAGCACCCCCCCCTCCGAACCATACCAGACCACATGCCCTCAACATGGGGAGGATGCTTTGAGGTCCCCCCCAAAGCACCTTGTCCCCATGTTGATGGGGAGAAGGGCCTCCTCCCCACAACCCTGGCCAGTGGTTGTGGGGGTCTGCGGGCAGGGGACTTATCAGAATCTGGAAGCCCCCTTTAATAAGGGGGCCCCCAGATCCTGACCCCCCCCTACCCATTCACCAAAAAAGGAGTGTAGTGTAAAAAAAAACAATAGGCAGTTTTTTGACAAGTCCTTTATCTTGTATTATAGCTCTTTCTTCTTTTTTCCTCCACCTTCTCCTGGCCCTCTCCTTCTTCTGGTCTTCTGCTACTTCTTTTAGTCTTCTTGCTTCCTCTCTTCATCTTCAATCTCCAATCTTCATCTTGATCTTCTTTCTTTTTTCCCCGCCGCCACTCTCTCCGCTGGTGCAGTCCGGCCCCTGCGCGTCTTGCCGAATAGGCGGTCTTCACGATGACAGTACATGACACGTCACGCGATGTCAGAGGGGGCGGGTCACCCATTTACGCCACTGGTGGCCCCGCCTCTTCTTATAAAAGAACTGTCATCGTGAAGACCGCCCATTCGGGGAGACGCTGCAAGGGCCGGACTGCAGCAGCGGAGAGCGTGGCGGCGGGGAAAGAAGATGAAGATTGAATATGAAGAGAGGAAGCAAGAAGACTAAAAGAAGAAGAAGAAGACCAGAAGAAGGACCGGGCCTGGAGAAGATGGAGGAAGAAAGAAGAAAGAGCTATAATACAAAATAAAGGACTTGTCAAAAACTGCCTAATGTATTTTTTTTATACTACACTACTTTTTTGTTGAATGGGTAGGGGGAACCCCAAACCTGTTCACATGGGGGGGGGGGTCGGGATCTGGGGGCCCCCTGCCCGCAGACCCCGACAAGCACCAGCCAGGCTTGTGGGGAAGAGGTTCTTGTCCCCCAAAGCACCCATACTCCCCATGTTGAGGGCATGTAGCCTGGTACGGTTCAGGAGGGGGAACGCTTGCTCGCCCCCCCCCTCCTAACCGGCTAGGGCTGTATGCTTGGATAAGGGTCTGGTTTGGATTTTAGGGGGACCCCCATGTACATTTTTTTTTTAAATTTGGCGCGGGGTTTGTAGTGATGTAGTAATGTAGTAATGGATTGATGGATGTATGAACGAATGTTATTATTGAGTTATTATTATGATTATGATTAATTTTCCGCAGCACCCGGTTCTTCCAGAGAGAGAAGCATTTAATAACTTAAGACAGAATAAAAGTCCATCAAGAGATAACACAATCCAACATAGAGGTAGAGATGACAGGAATAGTGTATCATCCAGACCACTTCAGAGGCACCCTGTTTTCCTGTCATTCATTCCTTAACCCAGGCTCTTCTCTTATACAGCTTTCTCCCCCCTCCCATGGGTGACTTAAGAGTGAACAATTTAATTAGACCTTTTGTCTTAAAAGAGTGACAGACAATGACCCCAAGCCGTCAACAGCTGTAAACTCCTAGGTGGTCTTTTATTAACATTAACATATCATGGAGGCATTATCTGTCAAAACTCCCTTTGAAATGCCTAATTAGATAACCAGTCCCGAATATTACAGGGCCGTTATCTTCCCCTTTTACATCTAAAGAACAATGGGTTTGGTCAGTCTATTCTTTCAAAACCCCCTTTGAA
>BLSH010170666.1:24892-42214 GCA_018402905.1 Glandirana rugosa
ACCAAAGTATGACACTACCCACCCCCACCTCCATTTGTTAATTAGTTAATCCTCTACTATATTCCGTATATCGATAGGGTAATTTGAATATTTTGACGTTAGTTTTACGCTGTTTCCGGTTCTAACATTTCTATTCTCTTGGTATTTAAATCCATTCCGATATCCGATTCTTTTGTAGTGTTACAATACTTGTACCGATGTCTACATCAAATTAGTCGTCACTGTTTTCGTCTAGTGTTTTCTGTAAATTCGTCAGTAAGTCACAAGTGGTGAAGTCGGGGCCTTCCTAAAGGTCGAAATCCTGGCCTCGGGAAAAACGCTAAGCCGCGACGCAGCGAAATTGACTGTTAACGCGCCAGCACACTGCAACATGGGTTTGCTTTAAACGCAGGAAAAAAAGGGTGTTTATCTCGAAAGAAAACCACCATAAACTAGGGGAGACGTAGTAAAGACTAGCGGCGATATTTGATTTGGGTACAACGTCACACGACCGCGCAATTGTCAGTTAAAGCGACGCAGCGCCGAATCGCAAAAAGGGCTCCGGTCCTAAAGCTGGAAATCCTTCCGGGGCTGAAGTGGTGAACACTGAATGACTGCTTAAATGTCTTTTGTGATCTGCTTTTGTCACTGCTGATTAAACTACATCTGTAGCCATGTTCATAACATTGTGATGTTTTCTTAGCCTATAGCCTTACCTAAATTTATGGTTCTCTTATCTTTACAATCTTGGCCTTTGTCGCATTTTGATTGCAGTTTTATAAGTTTAATGGGATAGCTATATGCCTTATATCATCTCCTAATTGATTAATTGTTTACCTCCACCCCCACCCATCACAGTATGAAACCAAGCCTTGCTTACGGGGGAATAGAATTGCAGGGGGTTCTTCCAAAAAAGTGGGGTTCTTTAAATCAGTGGGCACTTCCACTCTTGCACTTTAGCGATTTGCACAAAGCACATACTAACAAGAAACTACTTTAACACCAGACTACAGGTAACCTCATTTCCAAAACATCACATTTTCCCCTCTAGAACATGCATACCTTTCATATCCTATTCACAATAGCAGCCTCTCTCCTCAAACTATCTTTTCTTCACCCCTCTTCCTCACCCCACAATCTGTAAATATCATCCTCACTTCTACCCTCTCCATGTTACTGCACTCATCACCTCTTTCTAACTCCATGCCCACATGATAGCAAAACCAGGATGCTCAAGCATGTCCCCTCATATAAATCATATTCCCATGTTGCCTCCCTTTCTCTTTTGCTTCTCCTAGCCTCTGGAGTTATTTTCCCAAACCCTGGGCCTCTCTCATTTAACCACACACATCACCACCACCCCACACCCTCCGGCAGTAGTCGCAATCTACACAATTTAACCTCCATCCCCCTTCTTCCCAAAACCACCCTCCCCTGCCACTGTGCCCTCTGGAATACCCGCTCTGTCTGCAACAACCTCACTGCCGTTCACGACCTATTTCTCACTAATTCCTTTCATCTACTTGCTATCACCGAAACCTGGCTCCACTAATGCGATTCTCCTTCTCCTGCTTCCCTCTCCCATGGTGGCCTTCTCTGGACTCACTCCCCCAGGCCTAATGGACGCAAGGGAGGTGGAGTGGGATTCCTCTTATCCCCACAGAGCACCTGTCAGGTTCTTTACTCTCCTCCCTCTCTGTCACTCTCATCATTTGAAGCCCACTGTATACTTCTATTCTCTCCAACCTCCCTAAGAATTGCGGTGATCTACCGGCCTCCTGGACCGCTGTCAACTTTCCTTGATGAATTTTCTGCCTGGCTACCCTACTTTCTATCTTCTGAAATTCCCACAATCCTTCTTGGGGACTTCAACATCCCAGTTAACATGAACACTACTGCTACTTCTAAATTTCTTAGTCTAACTTCCTAATTTGACTTGAAGCAATGGGTACAGGCTCCTACTCACACTGATGGGAACACACTCGACCTTGTCTTCTCCTATCTATGCACTCCATGCAACTTCTCCAACAATCATTTTCCCCTCTCTGACCACCACCTTATTAGTCTCTCTCTCTCCCTGTCTTGCACCACCTTCCCCTCCAGTCGCCTAACTGTTATCCGTAGAAACCTTCGCCAACTCAACACTTCTCTCCTCTATTCTGCTACTGACCACCTCTATGAAAAAATCTCACCTCTGTCCTGCCCCAACCAAGCCACTGCCATCTACAATAAATCCCTGTCCTCCACCCTGGACGAGCTTGCTCCCCTCACCACACACAAAATCAGGCCTCGACCCCTACAACCCTGGCAAACAGACGACACCAGGAACCTCAAAAAGCATAGCCGCGCCATCTGTGGCACAAGACTAAGTCTCTCAAAGACTTCAACCAATACAAATCTGCCCTCCATAAATACAATTCTCGCCTCCACACTGCCAAGCAGACCTATTTTACCACTCTTATTAACACCTTCTCATCCAGTCCCCATCAACTCTTCTCTACCTTCAACTCCCTACTTCGTCCTCCACTGCTTCCGCCCACTAACTCACTCACTGCCCAGGATGTTGCTAACCACTTCAAAAGCAAGATTGACACAATTCGTGATGAAATCTCCACTCTACAGGCATCCTTCCCAATTGACACCCCATGTCAACAAGCACAATCAACACTATCCTTATTCAAACCTGCTACTATAAACGAGGTTCCTAAACTCCTTCCTAACGCCCACCTAACCACCTGTCCACTGGACCCTATTCCCTCTCAAAATACTACGCTCACCCTCTGACTCTATCCTGCACTCTCTAACTCACATCTTCCATCTCTCCCTCTCTTCTGGCATCTTCCCCAATGATCTAAAACATGCATTGATCACCCCCATACTCAAAAAGCCATCCCTGGACCCTACCAATCTAAACAATCTGCACCCTATCTCCTTGCTCCCCTTTACTCCTTGAACGCCTAGTCTACAACCAACTGAGTGACCACCTTGTTAAGAATAACCTTCTGGACCCCTTCAATCTGGATTTCGTCCTCAACACTCCACAGAAACTGCCCTTCTTAAACTCACAAATGACCTACTAACCGCAAAAACCAATGGACACTACTCTGTACTCCTACTCCTGGACCTTTCGGCTGCCTTTGATACTGTCGACCACCCCTTCCTCCTTATTCCCTCGGTCTCCATGACTGTGCTCTTCAGTGGTTCTCGTCCTACCTATCCCATCGCACCTTCAGCGTAACGTACAATTCTACCTCCTCCTCTATTCTTCCCTTCTCTGTTGGGGTCCCCCAAGGTTCTGTTCTTGGACCCCTCTTATTTTCAATATACACCTCTTCCCTGGGTCGGCTAATAGCCTCCCACGGCTTTCAATATCATTTCTATGCTGACGATACCCAAATCTACCTCTCCACCCCCCAACTCACCCCATCAGTCTCCTCACGTACCACTAGCTTATTAACAGACATATCTGCCTGGATGTCACACCACTTTCTTAAACTCAACTTGTCCAAAACTGAACTCATAATATTTCCTCCCCCACGTGCCATTTCCCCCGACTTCTCTGTCAAGAGCAATGGCACAACCATCCACCCATCCCCACATGTCAGGGTGCTTGGTGTTATCCTGGACTCTAAACTCTCCTTTTGGCCCCACATCCAATCACTTTCTAAGGCTTGCCGCCTCAATCTCCGCAACATCTCTAAAATACGTCCCTTCCTAACCAATGAAACCACAAAGCTCCTGATTCACTCCCTGGTCATCTCTCGTCTCGACTACTGCAACTCCCTCCTCACTGGCCTACCTTTAAATAGACTATCCCTCCTCCAGTCCATCATGAATGCCACTGCCAGACTCATTCCACCTTACAAACCGTTCAACGTCTGCCACCCCTCTCTGCCAATCCCTCCATTGGCTGCCAATGGCTGCCCAACTAATTAAAATCAAAATACTAACAATCAGCTACAAAGCCATCCACAACTCTGCTCCCAGCTACATCACCAACCTAGTCTCAAAATACCAACCTAAACGTCCTCTTCCCTCCTCCCAAGACCTCCTGCTCTCCAGCTCCCTCATCACCTCCTCTCATACTCACCTCCAAGACTTCTCCCGAACCTCTCCCATCCTCTGGAACTCCCTACCCCAATCGGTCAGAATGTCCCCAAATCTATCCACCTTCAAGCGATCCCTGAAAACTTTTCTCTTCAGGGAAGCCTATCCTGCCACCACCTAACAACTACACTCAATCAGCTCATCCCCCGCAGTTACTGCCCTTTCGTATCATTCAACCTTCCCTCTTAGATTGTAAGCTGTAACGAGCAGGGCCCTCTGATTCCTCCTGTATTGAATTGTATTGTAATTGTACTGTCTGCCCTAATATTGTACAGCCCTGTGCAAACTGTCGGCGCTATACAAATCCTGTATAATAATAATAATAGATTGGGTGGCTGACAATGCCTCCAGTTCCTTCACATTGTCTCCTACCCGGTCCCTTGATGACAGCTCAGAGTTGGCACCTGAACCCCATGGCCATCTGTCTTTCACCTCAGCCCCTTGTAAATTAGCCAAGCAGTCTGAGCCCCAAGTCATGCAGCAGTCTCTTATGCTTTTTGATGTCTCTCCTGGTGTGCTTTCCGTGGGCCATCCACATAGCCCTGCCCCAGAAGTGGAAGACATTGAGTGCACCGATGCCCAACCACTTCTGTTGCAGGATGAGGACATGGAAACACCACCGCAGCACGTCTCTGATGATGATGAAACACAGGTGCCAACTGCTGTGGCTTTCCACAGTATGCAGACTGACAAGGAGGACAGTGGTGAAGAGTGGGTGGAAGATGATGTGGAGGAGGATGATGAGGTCCTAGACCCCACATGGAATGAAGGTAATGTGAGTGACGTGTGCAGTTTGGAGGAAGAGGTGGTGGTCGCACAGAGGCACCAGCACAGCAAAAGAGGAAGCAGGTTGCAAAAGCGGAGCGACCGTCCCCTAGACAGTACGCCTGCTTCTACCCACCGCACCCAGGGACCTAGCACACCAAAGGCAGCTCAAAGACGTTCCCTGACCTGGCAGTTCTTCAGACAATGTGCTGACGACAAGACACGAGTGGTTTGCACGCTGTGCAATGAGAGCCTGAAGCGAGGCATAAATGTTCTAAACCTGAGCACAACCTGCATGACCAGGCATCTAAATTCAAAGCACGAGCTACAGTGGAATAAGTACCTCAAAATCCAAGAAAGGTCTCGGCCTCCTCCTGCTTCCTCTTCTGCTGCTGCCTCGGCCTCTTCCTCCACCTCTACATTGCCAGTGTCACCTGCCACCCAGCAAACAGAAGATGTGACAGCAACGCCACCATGTCCACCACCGTCCCCAAACATTTCCACACGTTCTCATGGAAGCTTACAGCTGTCCATCTCCCAAACACTGGAGAGAAAGAGGAAGTACCCCCCCTACCCACCCGCGATCCCTGGCCCTGAATGCCAGCATTTCAAAATTCCTGGCCTTTGAAATGCTGTCATTCCGTCTGGTGGACACAGACAGTTTTAAAAACCTGATGGCGGTGTCTGTCCCACAGTATGTGGTTCCCAGTCGCCTCTACTTTTCCAGATGAGCCATCCCTTCCCTGCACAAACAAGTCGGGGACAAGATCAAGTGTGCACTGCGCAACGCCATCTGTGGCAAGGTCCACGTAACCACTGATACGTGGACCAGTAAGCACGGGCAGGGACGCTATATCTCGCTAACTGCACACTGGGCAAATGTAGTGGCGGGTGGGCCTGAGGCGGCTAGCCGTTTGGTGCATGTCCTTCCACCACCGAGGATTGCAGGGCATTTCTCTTTGCCTCCTGTTGCCTCCTCCTCCTACTGCGCTTCCTTCTCCTCTACCACCTCCTCATCCGCTCAGCGTAACACCTTCACCACCTACTTCAGCACATCCAGGGGGAAACGACAGCAGGCTGTTTTAAAACTAATATGTTTGGGGGATAAACCCCACACTGCGCAGCAACTGTGGATGGGCATTGAACAACAGACCGATGAGTGGTTGTTGCCACTGAGCCTCAAGCCCGGCCTGGTGGTGTGCGATAATGGGCGAAATCTCGTAACAGCTCTGGGCCTAGCCGGTATGACACACATCCCTTGCCTGGCGCATGTGCTGAATTTGGTGGTGCAGAAATTTCTAAAAAACCACCCGGATATGTCAGAGCCGTCTGTGCGCGCTTTCAGCGTTCTCAACCTGCTGCTGCTCGCCTGTCTGCGCTGCAGCAGAACTTCGGCCTTCCCGCTCACCGCCTCCAATGCGACGTGCCCACAAGGTGGAACTCCACCTTGCACATGCTGGAGTGACTGTGCGAGCAGCAGCAGGCAATAGTGGAGTTTCAGCTGCAGCACGCACGGAACAGTCGCTCTGCGAAACAGCAGCACATCACCACCAACAAGTGGGCCTCCATGCGAGACCTGTGTACCATATTGCGGTGTTTCGAGTACTCCACCAACATGGCCAGTGCTGATGACGCTGTTCTCAGCGTTACTGTCCCACTTCTATGTCTCCTTGAAAAAACACTTCGGGCAATGATGGAAGAGGATGTGGCACAGGAGGAAGAGGAGGAGGAAGAGGGGTCATTTCCACGGTTATCAGGCCAGTCATTCACAAGTGGCTCGGAGGGTGGGTTCCTGCACCAGCATAGGCCAGGTAAAAAAATTTCAAGCCAGGGCACAGTTTTGGAGGATGAGGAGGACGAGGATGATGATGAGTAGGAGGAGGAACCGTGTTCACAGCAGGGTGGCACCCAACGCAGCTCGTGGACATCACTGGAGTGTGGCTGGGGGGATACGGAGAACACAGATGATACACCTCCCACAGAGGACAGCTTGTCTTTGCCTCTGGGCAGCCTGGCACACATGAGCGACTACATGCTGCAGTGCCTGCTCAATGACAGCCGAGTTGCCCACATTGTAACTTGTGCTGATTACTGGGTGGCCACCCTGCTGGATCCCTGTTACAAGGACAACATGCCGCCCTTAATTCCCTCACTGGAGCATGATCAGAAGATGTGCGACTACAAGTGCACGCTGGTAGACGCGCTGCTGAGGGCATTCCCAAGTGACACCGGGGGCTCAGTGGAAGCACAAGGCGAAGGCAGAGGAGGAGGAAGAGGTTGCCAAGACAGCTGTGGCACCGCCAGCACCTCAGAAGGCAGGGTTAGCATGGCCGAAATGTGGAAAAGCTTTGTCAGCAGCACGCCACAACAAACAGCACCACCAGCTGATAGGCAACATCTTATCAGGAGGCAACATTTCAGCAACATGGTGGAACGGTATTTGTGCACATGCCTACACGCACTGACTGATGGGTCTGCCCCATTCAACTTCTGGGTCTCCAAATTGGGCACATGGCCTGAGCTTGCCCTTTATGCCTTGGAGGTGCTGGCCTGCCCTACAGCCAGTGTATTGTCTGTGTTTAGCACGGCAGGGGGCGTTATCACAGACAAGCGCAGCCGCCTGTGCACAGCCAACGTGGACAAGCTAACGTTTATCGAAATGAACCAGGCATGGATCCCACAAGACTTGTCTGTACCTTGTGCAGAATAGACATTTAGACCGGCCTCACACAGCCATTGGTATATTTGTTTTTTTTAATACGTCTCAATATTTTGGGGGCTACCCCAATTAGAAAAAAAAAACAAACAAAAAAATAGTGTTGGCTACCTCCTCCTCCTCCTCCACCGCCACTTCCACCTACACCAACACGGTCACAGCCTACTCAACCTCCTACTCCACATCCACCTCCTCCTCCATTTTTTTTTAATGTGATTTTAATGTATTTCCCTATCCACATTTGTTTGCAGGGCACTTGTCCTACTCTTACTCCCATTTTGCTTCCTTTTGCAGCCCTCTAGCCCTTTCCAGGACTTTTTTGTTGCCATTTTTGTGCCCAAAAGTTCGGGTCACCATTGACTTCAATGGGGTTCGTGGTCAAGTTCAGTACCGAACCCGAACTTTTTCCCAAAGTTTGGCCGAACCCGATGAACCCGAACATCCAGGTGTCCGCTCAACTCTACAGATTGCCAATAAGCATACTATGAATATGTTTGCCAACTCTTTTCCTGAGTTCCTGTTAGGTCTTACCCACATGGTAGGACCCACACTGGCACTGCATGAGGTAAATAACCCCTTGGATCTTGCTGTTGGCAAAATGTTTGACCCTCAGATGTTCACCATTGGGCAGTGCCACATGTGCCCCTCCACCAATAAAGGGGCAAAAGGAACATGACCCACATGGATAGGTTCCTTTAGTTCTACAAGTGGAATATACGTTACTTTGGTAGTCCAGTTTGTATCCAAAGCTAATTAGAGTGGACCTATCCCCATCCCGATCATTCAATGTTGAAGCATAAGGAAAACCCCCCCCTCTTTTTGGGATTATATATTATATTATAAATTAACATTTATTGGTGTATTTAAAAAATCAACCATCTAGGCATAGTGATGGTACACAAGAAAAAATTGAATGTGAATAGGACAATACTCATGAAATGATTGCAAAGGACAAACATAATAAAAAAGAGACCACTAATCTGCCAAACATCGGCAGAAATAGGATCCAACTTGTTTCGATGTTTAGTTAGATATCTTCTTCAGGGGTGAGTGGTCCGGATAATTAAAAATCATCCTCTAAGTGACATAAGAAAAAAGGAAAATTACATACTATAAATGACACAAAACGTACATATCAAAAACATTAGTATCATCCAAAATGAAACAACTCATAATATGGGATACTGACCACACATTGCAGGATACTCAAGGGTCTTTTTTGAAAGTGTTACAAATAACACCCCCTTGCCTCCCAAGTATAGGGATATATACCGCATCTACAGGTTAAGAATTACAAATGTGTCATTGTTGGAAAAAAAAAAAAAATTAATATAATTAAATTAAATATAGAGTGCTTACCAATGGCAATTTAGATGAAAAAGATCTGTGGCCAAATAGAAAAGATGGCTGAGAGAGTATATAAAATATGGAGATAATAGATGTATTTAGACAGCAAACCAATAGACTAAACTATAAAGGAGGGGTCTATGCTTGAGTCCCGATACGTACCCAAAAAGTGAGGAAAGGCAGGGCTCTTAGGCATAAATATGGATAGTAGGTTCCATTCACGATTGTGAGGGTTGGAAAATTAACAAACTGAATAGCAGTATGCTGTACAAAAATGAGAAGGAAATATACATCACAAAGTAAACAGCTGAACAGGACCATCACGCGGACACATGAATATAAATTGTGAGCATAAACATGTGTAGATGGACCGAGATATACCTACCCAAAAAGCATATGGCCGTAGCAAAGCTACACGCCAAACATCCAGCTAGGGGAAACCCCAAAGGGAAACCGAACGGAGACATGGTATCAAGACCCACCCAAGTGGGGAAAGGGCAGTATCACTGAAAAAGCAAAAATGGACAGAAAGTACAGGGGTGTAATCACCTACCATATTCAAAAAGACAAATGGTGACATACACAGAAAGATAGCAACAAAGGAATCAAAAAAGGGGGGTAAACCAAAATCCATAAAATACCTTAGATTTGCCAAGTAGATGTATACCGTCCATCATGCAGCAGCCACAATAAGCCCTGAATTTCCTGCAGACGGACGGCCCCTATTAAATATCGTGGACTTGGTGCCAACAGCCAATCCTAAACCCGATGGGCGGATCCCTATATAGCACACCGGGAACCAATCATCTGTCTCGTGCCTGACAGAAAGGAGAAAGAGAAGAGATGTAGACCCACATAGAAAACGGAATCCCCCAGAGCAAGTGCGCACCGCCATGACGCTACAAGCAAACACGCCGATACACGGCGGGAAGATGGAGAGTGACGTCACTCTACGAGCAACATGACTCGCACGGAGATGACCAGCAGATGCGACAGGGGGAGCCATACATAGTGGACTATTGCCATCTAGCCATCAATTCAGAAACGGCTCATAGATCAGCAGCTTTATAGCACCATCTAGTGAATAAATGATAAGCCAGCAATCCCCAGGATATACACCATGGGGACCTATGGTAATAGAAGTAACCACACCTAAGAAAAAAATATAAGAAAATATAAAAATAAAATGGAATAACATAGAATAAAGAATAAAATCAAATAACTTAAATAAAATAAAATTGACAATTGGAAAAAAAATATGTAACCAATGGACCACTGGCAGTACAACATCCGTTCATGATGACAATTCAAAAGGGGGATGTCATTATGGTAGACTCAGGCCAAGGCATTTTTAGAAGTATGGGGGGTAAAATATGCAACCGATAATGATGGGTTTAACAGGAAAACCCATCCAGATCACATATATATATTTTACAGATTACGCCAACTCTGGACCGCCAGAGATAAAGCCTTCTAGGAACGGTTTGTATGTTATGGCCTCGTTGAGGCCGGGATGTATGGTGGCTCTCAGACGGAAAATCCATTTCTGTTCCTGTTTTAACAGAATTTTATTAAAATCTCCACCCCTAATGCCCATATGGACTCTATCCAAGACCAAAAATGAAACCTTGGGAAAAAGGCCGTTAGGTTGATTGATGATAGGCCTTCCAAAGGGGAGGTCACTAACACATTTTTTCATAGATACAATATGTCTATGAGCCCGTACCCGAAACTCATTAATAGTTTTTCCTACATAGAAAGCTGAACAATTGCACAAAAGGAGATAAACAACTCCCTTTGTGTTTCAATTTGCTAAATGTCTCGGTTTGTAGGGCTCTCCATTCGGTAGAATAGTGGAGCCAGTGTTGACAAAATGACAGAAGTTACATCCCCCACATTTGAACGTACCCCGTCTTTTACATGGATCCCTTTTATCCCCAATCCTGAATTCACTCGATGTAAGAGTATCCTTCAAAGATCTTGCTCTTTTGAAGGTAAAAGCAGGGATCTCAGGGACAATGGGACCTATAATTGGGTCTAATCTTAAGATATGCCAGTGTTTTTGAACACTCTTCCTAATCACGTCATGTTCTTTTGACTATCTAATTATGATGCGAAGTGAATCAGTTTCCTGGCATCGTGCCTTAGGATTATAAAGTAGGTCATGTCTATTTGCGGTATATGCCTTTTTTAACACTTTCTTGAGACAAGTATTAGAATACCCACGAGCCTGGAGTCTAGCCTTAAGTAAATCTGCCTCACTTTTAAACGTCCTGTCATCTGTACAGTTCCTACGTATTCTCAGGTATTGACTATAAGGTATGGAACGAAGCAGAGGTTTCAGGTGGAAGCTCTCTGCATGTAACAGGAAATTTCCCGCTGTCGGCTTATGATATAGGCTGCTTGTAAGGAGCCCGTCATTCCCTTTTTGGATGCATACATCCAAAAAGGGGATTTTGTGCAGATCGTAGCACATTGTAAATTTGAGGTTAAAGGTATTGTCATTTAGAGCTAAAAGAAAGGAGTCAAGACTTTCAATGGGTCCATCCCAGACGACAAAAATGTTGTCTATATACCTATACCAGAGTACAACCTGGTTCAGGAAGGAGGACAGGGTTTCCGATTGATGGAGTGAACGTTCCCACTCCCTCAGGTACAGATTGGCGTAGGATGGGGCACAGCAAGTCTCCATCGCTATGCCCTGCACCTGGAGGTAGTGGGAACCATTGAACAAAAATAAATTATGATTAAGTACAAATTCAAGTGCATCCATCAAAAAATGTACTTGTTTTCATTCAAAACGGCTATTTTGCATTACCACACGTCGTGTACAGGCCAGACCCATGGCATGTGGGATGGAGCTATATAGAGCCTCGATGTCTATTGCGACCATGACCGCTGTGGCGGGGGATACATAGCAGGTGTAAGGTGTCCTGCATGTAACTCGGCAAGTCTGTAACAAATGGGCACAGCAATTGGTCGATCCACTTGCTGAGATTCTCGGTGAGAGAACAGTTACAATGGGTCTACCTGTTGGACAGCTAAGATTCTTATGCAATTTGGGTAAACAATAAAAGGTCGGGGTCCGAGGCCAGGGGGTTCGAATAAATTCCCATTCATTTTTTTTTTTTTCCATATAAAGCTTTATTGAGAATAAAACATGTTTACAGAGCAAGGAATATAGTGACAAGAAATACATTCTTGTGAGACAACAGTATAATCATAATACAGATCCTTGTCAACAATACCCAACATTATGATATACTTTCATTGAAAAGGGAACAAGACATTGAGACTTAGTGGTGTCAGGATTGGTCTGATATGTAGATAGAGGGCTTTAGGGTTTAGGTCCTCTGCGTCCAGCGCAGGAGGGGGGTGTGGAGCAGTAATGTGATAACTTTAGTTTTCAAGTGATTGGGTATGGTTGGGGGGGGGATGAGAAAGAAGAGGGAGGGGGATGGGGGGAGGGATGTGGAGGGGATGTTACATGTTAGGCTGTTGTATGGCGAGATTGAACCATTATTGTATCTGTGTTTTGATAGTGTTCTACGGTTTTGCAGGGTTTTCTGTCGCAAGGTACACTCTAGAAGGCGGAGTAAAGTGTCGGGGGTGTTCCATGGTGTCTAGGTTATTCCATGAGCAGTGTGCGTCAGTCAGGAGAGATAATGAGGGGATCATGTTTACAGGTGGTTTATCGGGGTAGAGGTTTTCAGAGTTTGTTTGTAGAGGTCGGTTGTTTGGAAGTGTGTCCAGCAAGCCCAGCGTTTCGTGAATGTTTTAGGGCTGTTATGGGAGATGGCAATGAGTTCCTCCATCTCTGCGATCTTGTCTATTTGTCTGAACCAATCTGTCATGGATGGGGATTTGGTAGTGCCCCAAAGTCTGGGTATACACAGTTTTGCGGCGTTGACCATAGCCATAGCCAGTGATTTGTCATGTCTGAGTGTGATTGGTGGTGTAAGAGGTACTGTTCAGGTGTATATTCTAGTGGAAATGTGGAGATGGAGCGTATCTTGTCATGAACCTGTTTCCAGAATGTGGAGATGTTGGGACAGTCCCACCAAATGTGTTGGAGTGTTCCTGTTGCCTGGGAGCATCTCCAGCATTTGTCTGGGATGTTCTTGTTAAATTTGGCTAAAATTGATGGGGTGCGATACCAGTGTGAGACTCGTTTGTAATTGTTTTCTTGAATGGAGACATTCAGGGAGCCTTTGTGTGTGTGTGGTGGAATATGGTGGTCCAATCAGATTCTGAGAGGTTGGTTTGGAGGGACTGGGCCCATGATTCGCAGTTTTTACTATTGTTAGGGGGTGTAGATTCCCAGAGCATATTGTGTAAAAGGGAGATCACATGTCTTATTGGTTTTTCTTCCATGCATAGGGAGTCAAACAGGGGGGGGGGGTCAGGTGATGGGGTTTTGTGAGTTTTGAGGCATTTGACAAAGTGTTGGATCTGAATGTATCCAAAGGGATCAAGTTGGTTAGTTTCGCGGTCTCTGTTTATGAGAGATCGGTCATAGAGCGTCCCGTTCTCTGTAATATGGTGTAGCCTTAGTCCCGTTGGTGGTTGATTCTTTGCCAAGGGGTGGGGGTCTGTGCCCGGGGGGAAACTCGGATTATGAAGTATTGGGGTTAGGGGACCAGGACATGCCGAGATCTGGTATTTTTGATTGGCTGTATCAAAGACGGACAGGGATGGGCCAATTGTGGGATGTAGCGTGAGTTCTAGTGGTCTGTGGTTTTTCTTCAACCAGGGGGTTTGGGCTGTAGGGGTCGATGAAAAGGAGTGCTCCAGTGTTACCCAGTCCTTAGATTGGTGGTGCAGGTGCCAGTCCAACACTCTTTGTAGGTGACAAGACATGTAATATCTGTATATGTCGGGCAGGCCGGTGCCTCCTTTAAGTTTGGGTTTTGTGAGTTGAGAAAATTTAATCCTGGGGGTTTTATGGTTCCAGACAAAGTCTTTAAACAGTTTTCTGCTGTAGTCAAAAAAGGATTTGGGTAAGGAGATGGGGATTGTCTGCAGGAGGTAGAGGAGGCGGGGTAGGACGTTCATCTTTAGAATCGCTATCCTCCCGAACCAGGAGAATTTAGTTTTGTTCCATCTTTTTAGATCTTCGGCAATAGTTTTGAGGGTGGGAAGGAAGTTAAGGGCGTATAGGTTCGCTAGTTTTGTGGGGACTTGGATGCCCAGATAGGTTATGGCTTCTGTGGTCCATTCAAATGGGAATGTCCGTTTGCAATGGGCCAATTGATCTTTGGGTAATGTAATGTTCAAGGCTTGGGATTTGGTATAGTTAATTTTCAAATGAGAGATGAAGTGAAAGAGGTCAAGGTCTGCTAGGAGGTTGGGAATTGTGATGAGTGGTTGAGAAAGAAAGAGAAGGATGTCATCTGCATAGGCAGCTATTTTGAACTGTTTCTTTTGGATGACTATTCCATGGATGTTTTTGTTCATTCTAACCATGTTTAAGAAGGGTTCTAGGGTGAGGACAAAAAGTGTGGGGGATAGGGGACATCCTTGTCGCGTCCCATTGTGAATGGAAAAGGCGTCTGACAGGGTACCATTTGCTCTGACTCGTGCTGTAGGGTGCGAGTATAAGGACATAATGGAGCATATGAGATTATTTCCTAGTCCGAATTTGTGGAGGACGGCGTTGAGGTAATCCCAGGCCACCCTGTCAAACACCTTTTCTGCGTCAAGGGAAAGAAAGAACCCCGGGTGTTTGGATTTTGTTAGCCAGTGGTGTATATTGATCGCTTTCAGCGTGTTGTCTCTAGCCTCTCTACCAGGTATAAAACCAACTTGGTCTGTAGAGATGGTAGAATCAAGGAGTGGGAGGAGGCGATTGGAGATGATTTTGGCGTATATTTTGATATCTGTATTTAACAGCGAAATGGGTCTGTAGCTGGGGGGTCTTTCGATGTCTTTGCCTGGTTTGGGGATTAGGCAGATGTGGGCGTCTAATAGATTTTGTGGCGATGTTTGGGGTGTGGCTAGAAGATTAAAGGCTTTGAGGAAAGAAGGGCATAGGGAGTCATGAAAAGTTTTGTAGTATGATAGACAGAAGCCGTCTGGGCCTGGGCTCTTGCCCATTTTCATTTGTTTGATAGCTAGTGTGAATTCTGATTTCGATATCGGATTTTCTAATGTCTGTCTCTGTTCTGGGGAGATTGGTTTAGGGCCATACTCTGTCAGGAAGTCTGTAGTTATTTCAGTTCTGGACTTAGGGTTTTTATTCGGTTTAGGAACTGGGGGAGATTGTATAGTTCCTGGTAGTAGAGAGCGAATTGTTTCGCAATGTCTTCGTTTTTGTGCAGTAAGTTGTTTTGGTGGTCTTGTATGGCTCTTATTAGCGTGCTAGCTTTTTTGGTTTGAAGGGCGTGGGCAAGTAGTTTACCACTTTTGTTGCCGTGCTCGTAAAAGAGTCTGTTGATGAGCGTGAAGCGTCTATGTGTTTGTTTAAGCAATTCAGTCCGTAGGTCTTCTCTAATCTCTTCGAGCTTTTCTAATGTCTGTTTTAATTGTGAGAGTTTATGTGCTTTTTCTAGGTCACGTATTTGGGATAGTAATTTATCTATTTTGAGCTTTTGTTGTTTGCGTTTCATTGATGCTTTTTGGATTAGGATGCCTCTAATCACGCACTTATGGGCTTCCCATTGGGTTATGGGAGTTACGTCCGGGGTGTCATTAGTTGTGAAGAAGTTTCTTAGGTGGTCTGTGATTTCTGTCAAAGTGGCTTGATCTGTTAAAAGGGAAGGGTCCAGTCTCCAAATGTTGTGTGCGGTAATTTGTTCGGGGAATGATATAGTCGCCGTGGTCGGGTTATGGTCAGAAAGAAATTGAGGTTCAATGGTGGCTTCCTTGAGGTAGGAGAGGTCTGCTTGTGAGAGGAAGATGTAATCAATCCTAGAGTACCTATTGTGGGGGGTGGAGTAAAACGTGTAGTCTTTTGTACGGGGATGGAGGATCCTCCATGTGTCGTGTAGGGAAAGTGTATTCAAATGAGATTTGATGCGTTTGAGAGCTGTGTAGGTGAGTGTGGAGGAGCCGGATGATGTGTCCTCTATTGGGTTCAAGGCAACATTAAAGTCACCCCCTAGGATGAGAATGCCCGATTGGAAGGAGGAAAGTTGAAGAGCTACGTTATTGAAAAAACTAACTTGGGCTGAGTTGGGACTGTATATGTTAGCAATAGTTATAGGGCAGTTCCATATTTTCCCTTTAATGAAGCAAAAGCGGCCGTTTCCGTCCATTAGGGAATCTGTGACGTCGAATGGGAGGTTTTTAGCAACTAGTATAGATGTACCTTTGGTTTTGGCTATAGGATTGGGAGCATGGAACACTGTGGGGAAGTCTTTGTTTTGTAATTTAGGGATGTGGTTTGTTTTGAAGTGCGTTTCCTGTAATAGGACTACATCTGCTTTGGTTTTTTTGAGATAGAGCATGAGTTGGGATCTTTTTTCGGGTGAGTTGAGTCCTTTGACGTTGAGGGATATGAGTTTGAGGGACGCGGTGGAGGTGTGAGAATTGGATTTTGTCATGTTGTGATTTCTGGATCTAGGTGATGCATTCATGTTAAAGGTGGAGCACAGCCTTGGGATGGTGGGTGAGTGGGGAGATAGAAGGGTAGGTGCGGTGAGGGGGTTGTCACGTTTTGAAGTAATAAGTCTCGAGGTAGGTATTTACGTATGTACGGCAACGGTGAAACAGAACCTGCTGTTTCGCCTGGTATGTAGGTGTCGCCTAGGGGTCAGTACAGGTGTGCGACCTGTGCTGTTGTAGGGATGTGGAAGGCTCGGATTCGATGGCCGAGAGTTTCCGTGTGGAGTGTCAGTTAGTAGGGAAGTGTCAGGTGTGGTTACTACACCACTCCCGCAGCCGTCGCGGGTATCTGGGTAAGTAGTTGCTTGGACCATGGGGATGTGGGAATGGGGGTTAGGACTTGGGTAAGTCACATGTTTAAGCATCTAATTTAGCGTTTTAGTTGAGCCTGTTTTATGATCATGGGGGGGGGGGTGTTGGGGCAGGCTTCTGTGATTGTATTTCAATGTGCACCTATAATGGGACATCTCACTGTATGTGAGTGGTGTACATAATTTAGATTTGTGTGAGTATATGATGTTGAGGGGATAGATGGTGAGTATGAGGGAGGGGTTCTATGTTGCTTGTAAGGAGTGCGTTGGTTGGGTACCGTAGGGCTGTGTGGGTATGAATAATCTGTTTAAGATTACAAGGTGTGCCCTGAATGAGTGTTTACAGAGACTTTGCAACTGTATTTTAACTAAACCTGTGGGGATGGTGTGACCTCCTGAACAGTGAAGACTTATATTTAGAGTTGAGCGAACCCGGACTGTAAAGTTCGGGTCCGTACCGAACTTTGGGGTGTCCGGGACCCGGACCCGGAC